>PPKI02000036.1:0-148855 GCA_003707645.2 Ogataea trehalophila
CTTTCTAGTATCAGGAACGTAGAGAACCTCTTTAAGAGTGAAGTTTTGAGCACCAAGCGAAAAACGGATGGTTCCTTTTCCCTTCACAGCAAGAGTTTCATTACCAATGCCACATTAATTCGCTGCATAGCCGTGCGTCATCTTCGGGAATCAAACACATGATATCTCTGGGCTGCTAGCACCTTCTCCAACCTACACAACACTTGGTTAGTCTTTTACGAGATAATAAATTGATTCCAAAAGATTTGAATAACTTCATTAAACATTTCCGTTTTCAAGATGGGTTACTCTACTACAATACTTTCAGTACAGGTCCTTTTACAAGATTAGTTGTTCATAATGATAAATACCCAGAGAAGAATTAATTTCTACTGCCATGGTATTGGCCCAAAATGATAAAAACCATCAAACATTATGTTAACACTTGTTTAATTTGTCAAAAGTCAAAGCCCCTTACTCAATCAACATAAGTTCTTTTCTCACCAATTCCAGTTCCTAAAGAACGTTGGATTACGATTTCCATGGATTTTGTTACTGGTATCCCTCCTACCAGATCTGGTTATAATATGATATTAGTTATTGTCGACAGATTTACCAAACGTGCTATGTTCATACGGTCAAAACACTCACTGGTGAAGGCTCAATTATCTATTCAACATTACTTTAGATTACATGGTGTTCCTTTACAAATTATTACTGATAAAGACATTAGATTCATGGGTAATTTTTGGACA
Organism: Ogataea trehalophila; assembly: GCA_003707645.2. Classification (NCBI taxonomy): domain Eukaryota; kingdom Fungi; phylum Ascomycota; class Pichiomycetes; order Pichiales; family Pichiaceae; genus Ogataea; species Ogataea trehalophila. Next base: position 735 of record PPKI02000036.1, read on the forward strand.
ACGTGTCACCAAATGGCTGGCTCATCACTTTTATTCAGTACAGCGAATCACCCTCAAACTGATGGTCAAAGTGAACGCACTATCAGAATCCTCAATCAATTGTTAAGAACCTACTGTCAAAATGCTCTTAGAAGTTGGGATCACTTGTTACCAATTGTTGAATTTGCTTATAATTCTACTTGCCAGAGTTCGATTAGAAGTGTGCCATTTGAATTAGATTTAGGATATATTCCACCTTCTCCCGCATATATCACTTCCTGGGTTGGACCTTGTTATTCACCTTCTGCTGAAGAATTATTACAGACGCTGAAAGTTATGTTGTGAAAGTTGCAGAACAGAATAAGTGTTGTGAAAGTTGCAGAACAGAATAAGTGTTGTGAAAGTTGTAGAACAGAATAGCAAATTGCAGAACAGAATAATTTCTTTTATTACCAAATCTTAAACTTAGCTTCAATATAAATAGAGGGGACTTTCCCCCTATTTATCAAGTTATTATTTTATACTTTTATACATATATACTTTTATATAAGGTATCGATTACATATATTACTGTTATTAATATATTATTTTATTTTCTCAATTGATCAGTTATATTTGTTATTAAGCTTAGCCATGTCCTCTGATATTGTCAGATTACAAGAAATGTGATCCATTTACGACTGAAATCTAAGAGAGAACGCTTAAATTTAATGTCAGTTTTACAATGTTATAAGGGGCCGAACTGGGCATTTTGTATCATATCACAAAGAGTTCAGTTACAACATTTGAAAATTGAAGAGTTATTTATTGACTTTAGACACAACCTTCTCCAAACGGAGATAAAAAAGGTTTCTCTTGATTCAGATCAGTAACAATAGGCTACTCTTGTTTTAAGATCATGAACCTTTTTCCTTAACAAGATATATATATGTATCACACCAGAAGTTAAACCTATTTATCTTTTTAGAACAACTTAAAATTTAAGAATTTAATGGAAATTTAAATTTTTAATTAATTTTTTTATACAATTTAACACGGCATTCTTTTTTTCACAAACAAGTTGAGAATCAAAAAGACCAGTTTTCCAATTAAACTAACTATTATCATTTTTCTTTCTCTCTACATAATTATGATTTTTTATAAATTTCTAGAAATTTTTTTCAAGGATAATATCTCATCTCACCCGCTTCTATTGATTGCCTTTTAAACACATATATCTTTATATATTTATCTCAAGAAAATAACCGAATTTTAAGAATTAATTCGAAATAAAAATTTACAAAATAAATCTCTATTGCTTACAATACAAATTAAGATGCTTCGTAACCCTCTTAGGTTTAAAGAAGACATTATTTTTGAACAGTCATATTTATCACTGTATCTGACAAACTATTTGAGAAGGCTTCTTTTCAAAAATTCTTTAAACTCTTGAAGTTTTTTTTTTTTTTTCTCTCCTCTTAATATGCTAGAGTTTAAATATAGTGACTCACCTAAGTAAAATTTGCCACTCTTTTGTGAGAAGAAGTGATCAAATGTCAACTTTCTGAGCACCCAGAATAGGGAAAGTGTTCCTTCTTTCAAAATAGATTATTCCATTTTTGGTCGTGGACTACTCAAAATAAACTTTTTTTAAAGTTATTGATCTGTTGCCATATTCACATGGCCTGTCATCATTGGCATCGTTCTAAGCCAGTTTGTTTACTCAAACTCCTTCTTGAAGAATTCACAAAATGCATCGCTAACATTGACGGGTGTTGAATTTTGTTCAACCGCAAACAAACAAAGAACAAGGAAACAGGTATCACACCAAAAATTATCCTTTATAGATATATTGTGTATCATTTGTTATTTTCTACGTTTGCCAATATAGTATTATCAAGTTATCTCCATCTGATATTCTTACAATATTTTTGACTCCCAGTTACATAATTTCCTGGTGAATACATCTCAATACATTCCTTTCAATTTTAGACTTCATGCATGCTACATATGCACAACTAAATCAGCTATCAATATCAAAGCAATAATATGACAATAAAAGAACGATCACCTATGGATTTTTTTTGCCAACACGTCGTCAAAAGAGTTTTACTTTTGAACAGAAACCCGCCATCACTGTTTCTGTTAGGGCTGTTACTGTTATTCTCCATAACTTCTTCTTCACTTACCGTGAATGCAGTAAGACTTGGTGCTGAAATACCTCCATCAAAGGAGAATTCAATTGATTTAATGCAAAGTATGAATTCATATCAAAATGAGTTGACTCTAACAAAGAAGAAGAATAAGAACAGAATATTGCAGTTAGAAGAAAAATTTGATAAAATAATCAAGGATTACATATCCAGTAATACATGCTATAGATATTTATTAGCTGATTACATCAATTTGAATGATTTCAACTTGGAAGAAGCAAACAAGAACCGTGATTACACTGCATCAAATATATTAATTGCTTTAAATCTCGATTTTGAAAATATACCTGACACTAGAATCCAGCAACTCAACCTAAATATTATTGATAGACATGGGAATACTTTGAGAAGAAAAAACAATTTACACAATGAAAAACTACATATGGTTGTTGATTTTCCACTATTCAACCACAGAAATGATTACAAATCCGAATACTTGGACATTTGTTTTGAAAATTTGAAAGTGGACCAATCTTGGAAATCAATACCCCATCAAATTGATCTCTATATGACAATTCAGTTTGGGATGAGTGAGATTATAAAAAACTACCGAAAAAAAACACAAGGTTTATCAGATTCAAGCTTGGAACTCGAAAAAATAGAGCTTGAAATTGATGGTATCAATAAACGTTTTAAAGCATCTTTGGAAGTTGAAAAATATTTCAGAGATACCAATGAAGATACTTTAACCAAAGGAACAATCTTTAATTTCATCGCCATTTGCCTTGTTTTTATTTCTAGCTTGGCTCAAATATGGTGGCTGCATAGATACTTGAAGACGCATTGTCTAATTTGATACATTTGAAATCTTACCGTTAAAATTTAGTGGTTAGAATTTTGCAATTAATCAATAATGAATGTACACAATTTGTCCTTCTAATCGTTCATACAATAACAGCAGCGTACAGGTGAACATCAACAATAAAAACTAATTTTTTTGTAATTTAACAACATGTATTATAAGGTATACTTCTAGACATTACTATCATTTGGTATCTGCTTTTTTTTTCTTCAATGAACAAGAGTTTCATATATGTCAGCTTTTTTTTCCTTCAATATCAACTATCACCAATTCGATAAGAACCTCAGCATGGTCTTACATCTATATCAGGCTACTGAAAAAAGACCCATTCATTTCATGAAAATTCTTTTTGAAAACGAAAGAATATTTTGTATTACTACTTAGGAGAGTGAGAAGCTGGAAGAATAGTGAAGAAAGCTGACAAAAGGGATGCTTGTGAGTTGGCCTTCATCAGACCATCTACTCACATAAATACATCCATAAGGAATTAGTTTATAGACTGTAATTAATAATAATTCTCCATAGACACATATTCATTACTTATTATTCAATATATCATAAAAGTATTATGTTTCAGTACTTTCTATCGAAGTGAGTTTGACAAATTCCTTTCAAAATATTCATGTTCCATAAAGTTGGTATCAATATGAAAAAAAGGCAAGCGAAATCAAATATACCTATACTGTAATAATCTGTTCTCTAGCTCTTAATTCAGATGAAAATACTATTAGGAGCGGTAGAATCGACAACGTCATTATCGGCACTGAGTGAATTGATCGAAGAGATATTGGTTTTTTTCTTTTTGTCGTCGACATCCAATGCACTTTCTTTAGCATCAATCTCTCCTCTGTAACTTAATTCCATTTTAATAGCATTTATTCTTTTCTCTTGATTATCAATAACAAATTCATTTTCATTAATTGAATCAGTATAGAGCTTCATATCATCTTTGGTTACATGATCATTAAGTTCGTCAAAGTCATCGTTGTCATCATTACCAGTGCCTGATTGTGAAAGTCCCGTTACCTTCTTCATCATCTCACTCATTAATTTGTTGGATTCATGTAGTCTTTCTATAGAAACTTCAAGTCTTTGCTTAACTGTTTTCAATTCACCTTCCGATAAATCTTTGATTGCCATTTTGAAATCAGAAATTGAGATTGGTTGTTTGGATTCGGACATTGTGTTTTATTTCTTTTGAGCTTTGGAAAGGAACTATGCTATTTTTTTTGATTATTTGTCTGATACTACAAAAAGTATATTTGACGAACTGTTGTATTTTTAAGCAAATCTGAAGAGAAGAGGAGTACAAAGGACAATGTTTGCCAAAGCACAGATATTAGGATGGTGGTCATCTCATTTTTGGTTATTTGGAATTGGAAAGTACGGGGAAATTCCAAAAACAGATACTATCCATAGTCAAAATTGACAGTAAATTTGTTAACACCAGACACCGATGTTTGATAGGTTTGAAAATTAACCTATCTATGTACATCTGAATAAAACGTTCAATTTAGCATCTTTTTTATTTAGTTTGTGTTTTCATTTTATCTATCTTATTATCAGAGAGTATTTATAGTCATGCAACATTTAATGGTAAAAGGGACTACCAGAAAGTTATTTCCGGAGGCAATTTTTTGGCGACGCAGACTCATACTTTCAAATAGATTTAGTTCAAGACCTAAATTCTATTCAGTTCAGACAACAAACGAAGATCAAATCGAAATTTTACATCCTTCTTTGTTGAAAAAGACGGAATCATTAGAATCAGAGTTGAAAGAATTAGAAGCTAAACTATCCTCAGGTGGTGAGTTCAAAGTTAAAGACTCCAAAGACTATACAAGGTTATCACAAATCATTGGTATTTATAAAGAATTTTTAAATTCTCAAGACAACTACCACGAATTAAGAAACATGATAAACGAGGAGGAAGACCAATCTTTACGAGAAGAAGCGGAAGAAGAAATTAAAACGGCAATACCAGATCTACAGAAATTAACTTCAAAGTTAAAAATGAAGCTTTTGCCAGCTCACCCATTTGCTGACAAGCCATGCTTGTTAGAACTGAGGCCTGGTGCAGGCGGCCATGAAGCTAACATTTTCACTGAAGAGCTTTTAGAGATGTACTCAAAGTACTGTCAATTGAACCACTGGCCGTATGAAATTCTTTCCAAAACAAATCATATATCAGGTAAGGGTATAGTAGAGGCAACACTTTCTGTCAACGAACCTGGGTCGTACGATCGGTTACGTCATGAATCTGGTGTTCATCGTGTCCAAAGAGTCCCTGAAACTGAAACAAAAGGTAGAGTTCATACCTCTGCTGCTGGTGTTATTGTTTTACCGAAAATAGAAGAGAATGCGTCGGATACTGATTTAAGAAAGTTTGCGCCTGGCGAATTGAGAATTGATGTCATGAGAGCCAGTGGAGCTGGTGGACAACATGTTAATACCACTGAATCTGCTGTTAGAATTGTTCATATTCCTACCGGAATAACAGTCAATATTCAAGATGAAAGATCTCAACATAAAAATAAAGATAAGGCAATGACTGTTCTTAGAGCTAGATTAGCAGAGTTAGAGATGAGGGAAAGGGAAGAGAGGGAAAGAAAGGAGAGAACAGGTCAAGTTTCATCAATTGATAGAAGCGATAAAATCAGAACATATAATTTCCAACAAAATAGAGTCACTGATCATAGATGCAACTTTACGCTACATGATTTGGATGGTTGTATGGATGGGGTCAAGCTTGGGGAAGTTATTGATCAGGTGGAACAAAAGGAAACTAACGAAAGGGCTGAGGAATTAATTTCAAATATGGAGAACGGAAATGAATAAAACTTGTACATAGATATATAGAAGCTTATCCAAACTTTGAATGACAGGTGTAAGGAATGTTGTTCCTCAAGCTAGGTAAAGATAAAAGAGTTGAAGAAAGTGCGTTAGATAGTGATAGTCAAAGAAAAAACGTGGCTGATTTAGGATCTCGATAAGTGGCGCACGCAGACTTGATCGATCGTTCAAAATGATTCTGTTCCTTCAGTGGCAAACAAATTCCTACTTGGCTCAATTGAATTTGTTTAAAGCAGCATCTCTTCTGAAAAACTAAACTACTCCTCGACGTATTGTACAGCTGCAAAAAGTATCAACAGTTTCAACTACTTTATATCCTACGTAATGACCGTTTCATCCATCCAAGAAGCTAGAAAAGCTGCCGAAAAGGATGATTTCCAAAAAGCTGAACAAATTTACTTGGAGATTTTGAACATGGACCCATCAAGTTCAAGTTTAAGAACCGAGAAAGTTATTGAGTTACAAGAGGCTTCAATCTTGGAATTGGGTAAAATATTTCAGATTAAACAAAAAAAAGATGAATTGTCTAGTTTGGTGACCAAAGCACAAACAATCATGGGCTCGTTTGCCAAATCAAAGACGGCAAAGGTTATTAGAAGTTTAATCGATTTAGTTGAAGATTTGAAGACAGAAGATTCAACAGACTTAACAATTCATGTCACCAAAGAATGCATTGAATGGTCAATTGAAGAGAAAAGAACATTTTTGAGACAATCGCTACAATTGAGATTAGCCGGTTTATATTACAAGAAAAAAAACTATCAAGGATCATTAACAATTATTAACAAATTATTGCAAGAATTCAAGAAATTAGACGATAAATCATCTTTAGTTGAAGTTCAATTGCTGGAATCCAAAATATATTTTCAACTTAAAAACTTCTCAAAATCAAGAGGTGCCATTACTTCAGCAAAGACATCAGCAAATGCAATTTATTGCCCAACTCAATTACAAGCAGAGTTGGATTTAATGAGTGGTATATTGCATGCTGAAGATAAAGATTTTAAAACTGCATACTCTTATTTCTATGAATCGTTCGAAAATTATCAAATACATAACGACGAATTTAAAACAATTAAAGTCTTGAAATACATATTGATTTGTAAAGTTATGCTTGGTCTAATCGATGATGTTAATTCTATCTTGACCAACAAGAATTGTATTAAATATTCAGAAAACAGAGAAATTGAAGCTATAAAGGCTGTTTCATTAGCTCATTCAAATAGATCATTAAGAGAACTTGAAGATTGTTTAAAAACTTATAATTTAGAATTAACTCAAGATGTTATAATCAGATCTCATTTATCAGATTTATACGATTCCTTATTCGAACAAAATTTGTTGAAATTAATTGAACCTTATTCATGCATTGAAATCTCTCATATCAGTTCTATGATTGGATTATCTAAGAACGTTATTGAAAGTAAGCTAAGTAATATGATCTTGGATAAAGTTTTTTATGGGGTTTTGGATCAAGGTAATGGTTGGTTAATCATTTACGATGAACCTCAACAAGACGAAGCTTACGATCTAAGTTTGGACGTCATTAGAAATATGTCCAGTGTTGTTGATTTGTTGTATGAAAAGGCTGCTTCTTTAGACTAATAGATAATTTTTGATTCATCTCCTGTTTCTTTTGTTTTTTTCCTTAATATATGGATGTAGTTAGTTGTGTTCTCTTTAAAATTGTTATATCCTATTATTAAATCTAATGTTTGTGAGACTTTTGGTCGCTTTAAGGAGTTTCGTCAATTTCGTTGTTATGGACGTTCTAGAGTCCAAGGTAATTGTTGTTCAGTACACTTTAAGCATACACAGAGAGTTGATTTTATTTGTATAGATTTCGTAACTACTCATCTATATTATTAATACGGGAGAGTGAAGAAACAAAAAAAAAACACAGAAAGAATGAAATATTTTAGATAGGCATTATTATTACCCCAAGACATATATAAATTGAGCACAAATTTCTAATCAATTAGATAAAAATACCATTTCTAGCTTCTCCAAGTACATCACAACTAAATAATGCAAATTTTTTCAAAAAAGGTTTCAAATCATTAGTAGAGCTGAGAATATCGTACAACTTAAAGGTTTTATCGCTCAATAGATTAATCAACTGAACAGCTTGCTTCATCAATTGTTCATTTGTTAGATGTCTGTTGCTGTTTAGAATATCAAATAACGTATTGAAAACAGTTGGGATATAAATTCTTCTCAATTCCTGATAAACTTCTAAATCTTGTTTACTTGAAGATGAATCATTTGTCAACTCAAACAACCAATTTCTTAAAAGTGATTCAGACGATATTGAAATGTTAACAATTGTAGAGATTAAGACTTCGTTTGATGTTGATGTTGAATGTCTGATTTTATTGTAATTCTGAATTAATTTGAAATTACTAAGTAATTGTTGATATTGAATCAATTCATTCAAGCTCGAAGAAGGCAACAAGTATTCTTTAAACTCAAGTTCCTTTTCAGGTGTATCTATTAAAGTAACCTTCACTTTATAATCGGATATTAAATTTGGTAAATCAATTGAATCTAAGAATTCAATTGCCGATTCTAATTTCCCACATGATAAGAATCTTCTGAATAACATTATTATTGCTTCTAAACAATCTGAATACATACCGGCATCGTATAACCAATGCACGGAATTATAAAGCTCTTTATCCATTTGGTCAACGGTCACATTCAAACTGACTTGTGAATCTGTTGGATAATAAGATTTAGTTTCATTAAACACTTTTTCAACAGTTTTCCTTAAAATAGCTTCCATCGGTAGGTCTAACTGTTTCATTGATTTTATCTGGCTGAATCTTTCAGTTTTACTGCTAGCAAAATTGGACAAGAAATAAGAATAAACATCAATTAAGTTCTCATCAACTGGAATGAACGAAATGTAAACAGGAACTTGATCGTATAATTTGTACAAGGTTAATCTTGTAATGTAAGATTTCAATAATTTTGTGTAATCATCATTTGAAATGATATCTTCGCGGTAAATTAATCTTAGAATGATTGCTAAATGAACCAAAATTCTCAATAGATAAGCTTCGTTTGTTAGTTCATTAGGTGGTCCATTAAGGTTGATTTCCCTTGATAATAGATTACTCAAGGATACTAAACTGTTATCCATCAAACTCTTAACGTTGTTGGATATCACTGAACCCATCAAGACTCTAATTGGATGTTCACTTTGATTTCTGATCGATTCAACTGGGCTCATTGCAAGCAAGTTCAGAGCTTCTGCGATTGAATTAACAACCTTGGGTGGTGTTGGCAAGTTTGACAGAGAGTCAATCTCATCAAATCTACCAGTTTTTTGATAAAACTCAATCATCGTTGACTCAAATTTATTCTGTAATAGATTATTTAAATACAGCAACAAATTCTTTTCCCAAGATTGTGATAAATCTTGACATGATGGGAGGTCACCTGCAAGATAACCATAACACCCACGTTCATAAGTTGTTAAAGATTTTGCTTGTGCTAATTTGAACAAAGTTCTCTTCCATAGTAATCTATGTTTGATCCCAATTGGTGTAGCACCTGATTCTGCCTCAGGGCCTGTCAAGTCAAGTTGCGGGTTAATGTAATCGGTAAGTCCTGTTAAAATTAATGCGAAATCCCAGTTGCTTGTAGATTCACAAAGGTCATTTAATTCATCGATTTTATTCGATATCAACAAGAAAAATGCCTTTTTGAAAAACAAATTATCTTTTGTTTTGTCTTCATCGTTTATTTTGTTATTCGTTAATTCTCTTAATGGAGCATCTGGATCCAAATGCTTAACAAAATTTGGTTTTCTTGCACCTGCTTGTATATCAACTTTCGTATTCAACCATTTTGAAGTCTGTAACTCTTTTGATTCAATGTCATCTTCATGTCCGATTAAATCCAATTCAAAATTTTCTTGTATCCATCTAGTTATTGTATAAAGTTGTTCGTAGGTTGAACCGTTTGAAATAATGATATCTTCAAGGTATGCATTTGAAGTTAAGGAGTTTATGTTCTCATCGTTGAAATTATTAGCTATATCATCATTGATTTTTTTTTCTAATCCATTTGAAAATTTAACTTTTAGCATAACCTCAACTAAATTCCAAAATTTTGTCTCTAAAGTCCAGTTTTCAACAATGCCTGGACCAGAATTTTGGTCATAAGAATCCAATATCTTCTGTGAAGTTATCGATTTGAAACTATCGACAATGTCATCTATTTCCCAATCACCAAATTCATGCCTACATTCTTTCAAGACAGAAGCAAATTTAATGTTTATGCTTTCATCTTCGAGTTGGGAGTCCAATTCAAGAGCAAGCGGAAGCTTTTTGGTTCGTGGTTCTGACGGAAAGAAGTTTTTAGTGGAACAGTCAGGGTCAACCATCATGTTGTGGTTGATCTCTCCTTCTACGTCTATGTCTTGTTTGAAGACAAAACTCATTATCTGATAATTAAGGAAGTATGCTGTATGTAATTAAGATGGATCTTAAATTTTATTAAAGAATGTTTAGTTTCAATTTTGAGTAAACTGGTAAATGAGGCGGCGTAACCATCAAGAGCTTCATGATGAATAATGACAAGTAAAAGTTCCAATTCATGTTTTTCATCTAAGTTGTTGTTGTTTTAGAAACTAAAACTGCAACTTAAGGGGGTGCACAGGTGTATTTCTATTTTTGTTTTTTTGTGGGTTTCTTAGAAAACTGCGCTTTTGCCTTGTTATGTGGACACTTATTCTATTTTATAAGATCACTATTACTTATCATTTTCAATTGATGCTTATACCAACCAATCAACTAGTCATAGAAGAGTATATCAATTTGAATGATTGAGGTTTCGCTAACTGTTGGAAAGTTAGATGCCTCTTTGGCACTATTACTCACAAAAGATCATCATTTGATCGAATTCCCAACAATATTATTACCTGATGGAATATCAACGGGTTCAATTGTTAAGATCAATTGTGAAAGAGATTTGAAAGAAGAGGAAGAAGAAGATACGAATTTTGAAAATTTACAAGAAGAAATATACAATACATTCGGTAAAAATGAACCAAAATCTCCAATTTTGAAAATATTAAACATCACTCAAACTTCATGTGTTTTGGAGTGGGAGCCTCTGGAATTAGGTACCGCTAATTTCAAATCCTTAGCTTTATATAAAAATGGCTCTAAATTAGGACAAATCAAAAACCCATCTTCTAAGAAAAACATAAAACTAAGTGGTTTACCTGTTGATACCGAATATAACTTTCAATTAAGACTGGATACCACTGCCGGGATTTATCATTCGAATAGAATCGATCTAAAAACTCATAAAATGACTGACTTGAGCGGTATCACAATTTGTATTGGTGAAATTGATTATACAAATGAACCTTTCACTATTGATGATATCGAAGATTCAATTGGTAAAATCGCAGCTAAACCGATTACAAAATCTGTTAGAATTGACACAACTCAATTTATATGTACGAAAAAATCGGGTCCAGAATTTGAAAAGGCTAAAAATATGAACATCCCAGTTATTAGACCTGAATGGTTGAAAGCATGCCAATTAGAAAGAAGAATAGTTGGTGTTAACAAATTCTATCTAGATGCAGAACCGGCCATTTGGAAGCAAAGAGACTTTTGGAAAAAGAAAACTGAACAATTACCAATACCAGTCATCTCGACTACTTCACCTCCGCATACTATCACTGGTATTTCCACTACCGACAAAGAGCTTCCATCTATTTCACTATCGACAGAGATGGCTTCAGAAACAGGCGTAGCTGCAGATAACGAGGTGCAAGGCACATCAGCACACAAAGCTGAAAATAACATAGACCCAAAGGATGTTTTTGAAGAGGAACCAATCGAGGATAAAACTGTACCTTCTATTAACATTGAAAGTTTGAATGCTGCTGAAGCTGTTTCTGAAGAAACAGGCATTGAAGAATCAGCCGTTGAAGAACCAGCCACTGAGGAAGCAACTACCACAGAGATAGCTGTTGAAGAGCCAGCCACTGAGGAAGCAACTACCACAGAGATAGCTGTTGAAGAGCCAGCCACTGAGGAAGCAACTACCACAGAGACAGCTGTTGAAGAGCCAGCCACTGAGGAAGCAACTACCACAGAGACAGCCTTTGAAGAGCCAATCACTGAGGAGGCAGCTGCCGTAGAACCAATTGTTGAACAAGTTGCAGAAGAATCAGCTGTTGAACCAGTTACTGAAAAGCCGGCTTTTGAACTAGCTACCGAAGATCCACTTGTTGAACCAGTTCTTGAGGAATCAGCCGCCGAAGATCAGTTTGCCGAAGAACTAGCCACCGAGGAACCAACTTCTGAAGAACCAATAGCCACCGAAGAAGGCCTTGAAAAATTGAAATCAGACCCACCGAGATCTGAAGACCATGAAGAAGACGAAGATAGTTCCAATGCTACCACTCCAGTGAACAGTACAGTTACCAACAAACCGAAGGGTAGTAACAACAAGAAGAAAGGTAAGAAGGGTAAAAAGTCTAAGAAATGATAACAGTAATGTCGATTTATTTACGATTTTGTTTGAAAGTCGAATATAATATTTGTTTATATTTGGTTATATTTGTTTATGTATGTTATATGTATGTTATATGTGGTCTTCACCTTTTTTCCTATTTGAGCTTATGATTGTAATCATTTAAAGACGCGATAAGTTTACTTGTTTACTAGAATGGTAGGCTAATGCTAACAGAGGAGTAACATATTTCGAAAGTGAAATAAAAAGGAGGAAAAGTGAGTGTAAATATATATAAATATGAAAATAAAACTCAAAACAGAAAATATCTACTCACCAAACAATCTTCTGACCCTTCTTAAAACAGAATCCTTTTCAGGATCATAAGGGTGATCTTTCGATGGAATTTCCAAAATAGCTGGGAATGGATCAGTAAAAGTATCTATAGATAATCTAATTCTTTCAGCAATATGCTGATTAATTAACAAAATTGCAATATCATCTCTTTTGATAAATTGATTGAAATAAGTTTCTAATTCATCTTCTTTTGTATTATCATTAACAACCAAAAAATTCTTTTCTTTACCTGGTTCATTTGAAATTTGTCCAGTACCAGCTAATAACATTCCAGTTATAGTATCTTCATCTCCCATCACTGCGATCAATGTTCTATTCTTGTTAGCGTCAGTTGCCATTATGGGTTACTTCTAAATCAATGTCCGAGTCAATCTGGTGGAGTGATTAGTAAAGGTCGTATACTTATGTTTGGTTATATATACCGATTGGGTCAATGAACATTAACAGAAATGATAGAGTAGAGCTGATAGAATAGAGCTGATAGAATAGAGCTGATAGAATGGAGCTGATAGAATAGATTCAAATTCATTCAAGTGCTGCTTAAAAGCTCCAGCCGAGACGATCGACACTTTTTGTAGAATGGCAGTCCATTCCAAATTGTAAATTGAGTAAGCACTTTTCAAAGTCGTCTAAGATTACATTTGATATAACTGTAACTCGTTTTTGGTAAAAAGATATAGAAGATAATATAACACACAGGTTAAACATATATATTACAGAATAGATCAAATAATACATGCTACAAATAAAATCAACTATAGGGTTCCAAAAACTGGTCTCATTGTCTTTGATTCAATCGAAATCCTTTACAACATGTTTAATTAGAAATGCAGGACATAGTAAATGGGCAAATATTAAACATAGAAAAGCAGCAGTTGATGCAGCAAAAGCGGCTGTTTCATTCAGAGTCTCTAAGAAAATAACGGTGATGGCAAAATTAGGCGGAGCTGACCCAAACCAAAATGCACAATTAGCCAATGCAATTGATCAAGCGAAATCAATGAGTGTTCCTAAGAAAGTTATTGAGAATGCAATTAAAAGAGCAACTGGTGAGTTGAAAAATGATGACAAAATGGAACCTGTTTTATACGAGGGTATGGCACCAGGTGGTGTTAGCGTTGTTATTGAAGCTGTTACGGACAATAAAAATAGAACAATTGGATTTGTTAGGCCTTGTTTCAGTAAGTATCAACTAAGTTTAACTCCAACTTTATACATGTTTGACAAAAAAGGTATGATGTTGATCGATATCGGTGAAGTCGAATTTGATGACGCTTTTGAAGTTTTATTGGAACTAGGCTGTGAAGATATGAATGAAGTTGAAAACTCAAACGTTGCCGAAGACGAAGTAATTGCTTGCACCACTGCCACTGGTGCCGTTGAAAGATTAGTTGAAGTTATTACTGATCCTACCGAATTACATCAAGTTGCTTCTGGTTTGAAGGATTTGTATACTATTAAAGAAATGGAAATTGGTTATATTCCTAATCCTGATATGATGGTTGAGATCAAAGATGAAGAAACGAAAGCCACTTTTGCAAGATTTTTAAGATCATTAGAAGACCTTGATGATGTCACACAAGTTTATACAAACCTAAAAGAAGAATAGAACGTCAGAAAGCCAGAAACACAGATAAACTAGAAATTGATTCAAACTTGTAAATAGACAGAAAAGCAGATTTATATAAGCGTATATACACATAAAATTAAACACTATATTCATACGACTCAAGGCCAATAAAATAAACCGTACTGCTTCTTTTTGAACTAGCTTTGTAGAATAAATAAATCTGATTTTTGATTAATAATATAATGACAGCTATGTAAACGAATATATATAGATAAAATACTAAAAAGTATGAAAGTAGAAAAAAAGTTACCTTTTTTCACCCTTAAATTTGACTCCTAAGTTCTCGTTAAATTTTTCCACTTAACCAAAACACACAAAGAATAAGAATAAGAACATGGATAATAGAACAAGACAATTATCAGACATTTGTCAGTATATATATATACGCATTTGGACGAAACTATTGATTATTACTATTTTTTTTCTTTTTTCGTTTGCTTTTATATAGTTAACAGAAAATCAAATCAAAAGACAAAGAAAGATGCCATGAAAAAAGAACAAGCTGAATATCAAGAAGAATATTTAATCCGTCTTTGAGACAACTTCTTCTAATTTATCATTGAAAACTGGGGCTTTTCTTCCGAGTTTTAAAGTCTGATCAGTCTTAATCTTTTTAGTTGAAAAGTAAATAGCTGAACAACAAGCAACACCACAAGCAGCAAATAATGGGTATAATTCAACAGGAATGTTTTTGATGAAAGATGTTGATTTCTTCTATAATAATTTAAAGAGAGCAAAAAAAACACTCATGAAATGTTAGTATTAAATTTTTTGTCTAATTTTGGGGCAATATGGAAAGGGATCGATAGTTATCAAGAGAACTATACATCTACCTATATATAAACACTTATATTGTGTTGCTGTATGATAGTATGGTTATATGGTCATAATGATGTATAAATTTAGTTATTTTTTGAATATGATGATTTCTAATATCCTGGATGGATAATGGAACGAATGATGTTTAGGTCATATATTTTTCGACGAGCATCAATCAGTTGCAAGCTTATAGATTGATCAAAACAGAAAGAGTTACAGATAATTCATTTAAGAGATAAGAAGATTCTTTGATGGAAGTCAATTTTATAAGGTTGAGTTCACGCATGCAATTGTGTGAGCAGGTAAATATCGAGATGGATGTGTTGGCCTTCCATTTTGTCTCGTTTTAAAAGGTTATAGAAATTGTAAAAGCGTTCAAAAACTCCTTTCTTTTCAAGTATATTTATTGGTTATGGTTTGATAAGGGCAGTAATTCAAGCCGAAGAAGGTAATGTGTTTGACTTCATATGAGAGCATATATATAGCTTAATGATTGATCGCTAGTTCGAAGATGATGGAGAGTACATACCGCAGCGTTGAAAGTTGGGTTTGTTGGTCTCATTTTGTTGTTTTGAATGTAATTAAAATTGATTGAAATGGTAATTAAACAAGCAGATTAACAAATGATAACAAATAACGATATAAAGGTTACAATGTTGACTGATTTATAAAAAGCTCGAGTACAATTAAGTTTTTCTTTTTTGTTTCAGCAAACAGAGAGAGAGAAGAAAATGGCCAATGAGAACGTGTTATATTAGAAGAAACAACGGTTAAGAAGCACCGCCAAAAAAACAAATAGTCGACGCATTAGGAAAGAAAAGGCTTAGACGATCGACTTTACTCTGTCATTTTAAGATATCAGTTCAATTATTCAATTTAGTTCCCAATTCGATACTTTTTTTTGATTGAATTTATTGACATTGGAGATGATGGATTGATAAATCCTAGATAGATAGATTCATTGATTGGCCTTTTGTTCCTTTGTTTGCATGCATCTAACTAACTAACTTTAAGTATACAATTGATTCATATATATAAATATATATATATAAGTTATTTATATACTGTATAAATTTACGGTTCTTAGAACAGACGTTGAATTTATCATCTGGTTCCTCGACATATTTTTTTTCATAGAATACCTAGAATAAATATATCTCCCCATCTGGATCCTTCATCGTTTGGCATTTGCTATCTCTTTCTAAGCTACACCCTCCGATAATGACAACAAGAGCCCCCCACAATAGCAACAACCCCAATCAATCTCAGTTAAACCCAAACCGTTTTAACTCAACGCCTACTTCTCAAAATGGCCACATCAACCAACACCGTCGTACAGGTTCAAAAAACTGGTCAAATAATTCCAGCAACAATTCCAGCAACAATGGTAATGCTAACGAATTTGTCCGTCGTAACTCGAATTCCAATTCAAATTTAAGTTCAAATTCAAATGCAAATTTTTTATCCCCACATGAGTTTGAAATTGCCATTAAACATATGAACGACAGACTACTGTACGGACTTGCCAAATCAATCGGTTGTAAAACAACTGTTACCGTCACTTCAGGCACCAAGTATACTGGTGTTCTGGAAACTCTTAGCGATTTAACAGAAGCTGGTGTTTCAGTCGTTTTGAGATGGCCTCAACTAATCCAGTTAGGTGCATTGGATGGTAAAAATGAAAATTTTGATACCGGAAATTTGGATGAATCAATCATCATCTATGATAAAGATATTGCCATGATCGAATCAGAAGATGTCGATTTTTCACCTCCTGATTTTGAATTAGAAAACAATCCACATCAAAATCAGCATCAACACTTATCCAAATCTGGTTTTAGAACTGACGCTGATATTTCTGGCAATACCAGTTTTAAAGAACGTGAATTGCAAAAGTGGGTTCCTGATGCTGACTTTGATGATTCATTGACTTTCGGTGACGACAAGAATAACACCACAGGTGGCAACTGGGATCAATTTGAAGTTAATGAACGTAAATTTGGTATTCAATCTACTTATGATGAAACTCTGTATACGACCAAAATTGCTAAAGATGCTCCTGACTATGAAAAAAGATTAAAAGAAGCTGAAAGAATTGCCAAAGAAATTGAATCTCAAGGTCACAATGGCTCTTTACATATGGCCGAAGAAAGGGGCCTTTTAGTTGATGACAGTGGTATTGATGAAGAAGATAAATATTCAGGTGTCATTAGAGATGATACGGCAAAACCACAGGCTGGTGACGCATTGTTAATGGGTATGCTAAGAGCAGGCTCTGTCGCTTCAGCTGAACTGAAGCCAGCTGCTCCTGGTAAATACGTTCCTCCAAGACAAAGAGCTGCAAACTTCCATGGCGATCCTGCAATTTTAGCAAGTTCTGCCACTACTAATACTCCATCAACTATTCCTCCGAAGCCTGCCTCTGCGACCTCATCTTCCACTTGCACTAACGCGTCCAACGTCACTGTTAATGCCATTTCTACAACAACTCCAATTTCTCCTTCTACCACTCCATCTACTATTCCAAAAAAACCAGAAGTTATAACTAAAACATCGGCTCCTGCATCCTCAACTACCACAGCTTCTACCACACCGATCGCCAAACCATCAATAACTGCTAACACTACAACCTCAACTCCAACTCTTGCTTCTTCAATACCTCCAAAGCCAGTTTCACACAAACAACCATCTTCATATCCCCAACAGGATATTTCGAAAGAAGCTCACAAATTAAATGTTCAAAGTGAAATCAAAGAATTCAAAGAGTTCTCTTCTAATCTGAAGGTCACCACCAACATTCCACGAGATTTGTTACCAATTTTGGCGAAGGATACCGCAAAGCAACAAGAAATCGCAAAGAAAGCTGAGGCTGCTGCTGCTGCTGCTGTCACTGTTATTGTTTCTCCAAGTTCATCTGAATCAAATTCCAATGCAAGCAAAAAGATTGAAACAGCATCCGCAGTTGCTACTCCAGATTCAACAGCGTCAACATCGCCAAATCCGGCTACTACCAAGAAGGAGACAACAACTACAAAGTTCAAAATGAATCCTAACTCTGCTTCATTTTCACCGTCTGGTTTTACTCCAAACAAAAATTCTCCACTCAACCTCAATTCTAACTTGCATTCCCCACATCAACAAAATCAGCCATTGCACCAGCAACAACGTCACCCTCATAAGAAAACTCCATTATCCTTTTTTGGAGCTGGCAAAGTTCCGACAGACAAACAAGGTACCGAAAATCCATTTGAAACCAAATTTAACTTATTATTAAGCGCCAAAAGAGAATTGACCAAAAAGCTAAAAGACCCAGAGTCTATTAATAGCATTCACATTATTGATATTGAAAAACCATTTGCTACTCCAACTTGGACAAATACCGTGGAAGAATCCTACAAGGTTGCGTTCCCTAAACAACAAGAATGGACACCACCTCCAATACAGCGTAAGATGTTTATTCCACCTCAAGTTTCAATGCCAATGATGCCGCCATCTGCACCACAAGTTCCACAGCCAATGCTGGTTTCTGCTCCAATGATAGATCACCATCATTTACAGCAACAACAACAACAGCAACATATGCACCATCATCACCAGCAACAACAACAACACCACCATCCACAATTCATGGTTCCCCAATTTCAACCTCAATTTATACCAATTTATCAACCTGGTCCACCTCAAGGAATGCAGTACACTATGCCACCCCCACCAATGGTGATGCCTGGAGGTATGCCTGGAGCTATGCCTGGTGGAATGCAAGGTGTTCCACCACCCGGTAGTATCCCCGGTATGAGAACTCAACAACAAGGTGGTGGCCAGCAACAAGGACAACAGGGCCAACATCATAGAGGCTCAAGAAGTGGACATTACGGTGGAGGACAGCAAATGGGACAAGTTGGTCAACAATTGGGAATGAGAGGCGGCAATAGTTATAACAAATATCAATCTTAACCTGAAGAGGATCAATAAAAAACAGTTTACTATTTTTATTATTTTAAATAGTTATTTGTTATAGCGTAGATAAGCAAAATGATAAAGGAGGAAGGAGAGTCTGCACGTTCTATGGCTCATGATGAAAACAAGAAAGATGAAGAGATGTCTAAGGTTAATAATATCACCAAGACTATAAAATGAAAATATGATGAATAGGAAATTAGTGTCTTTCAGTCTCTATAAATACATACGTCAAAAAATATATCATTACTTTTTACTAAAAGTTATAAGATTTCAACGAAATGAATGCATTTTAAGATAAGTGGTTAAAATTATAAAGGAGCTTGTTCGCTTTTTCCTAAAAAGAGTGCGTTCAAGTTTTCTCCCACACATCAAGAAAGAAAAAATTTATAGCGAACAGAATAATTTAGTAAATTTTGGTTTTATTGATAAATATACAACTGTATCAATACATTCACAACTGTATATGCTTTAAAGAGTTTGTTTGTAGATCAAATCGAAAAATAAGAGAAATGTCAACATCCCTAGAGAATGAAGACGGTATTTTCAGGATTCTAGGAAGGATTTATTTGTCCACATATGAACCATTTTCCAGATCGGTTGATGTTTTTGAAAAATATGAAATTAAAAATATTTTATCAATTTTAAGAGATCCAATACCTGGAAAGTACACTATAAAACCATATAACCATTTACAAATTGAAGTTGATGATGAGCCAACTACTAATATTCTTCAACATTTCCAAGAAACAAATGAGTTTATATCA
The DNA here is from genome assembly GCA_003707645.2 of Ogataea trehalophila. Classification (NCBI taxonomy): domain Eukaryota; kingdom Fungi; phylum Ascomycota; class Pichiomycetes; order Pichiales; family Pichiaceae; genus Ogataea; species Ogataea trehalophila. The sequence goes on from PPKI02000036.1 coordinate 20,574, forward strand.
ATGTCATTGTTTGGTAAGGTTCTTAACAAAGGAGAAGGTAAATTATACAAACATCAAGATGGGATAATCATTCATTGTAATGCTGGATGTTCAAGATCAGTTTCAATAATTATTGCATTCTTGATGAAATTCTACGGATTATCGTTAAAGAAATCATTGTATGCTATAAAAAGAGTTAAAAAAGATTGTTTGCCGAACGATGGATTCATTGCACAGTTAGAATTTTATGAAAGTTCAGATTGTTTGGATGATAAATCACAATTATTGAAGAATCCAAACTATAAACAATTAGTTATGGGACTGTTTACTCAAAGGGATGATATTATGAGTATCGTTTCCAATGAGGAAATGTTCACAAATTTACATAAAAATGATGATAAAAATAGCGATGAGACTGAATTAAGGTGTAAAAAATGTCGTCATAATCTAGCTAGATCAAGCTCGTTCATTCAACATACCCCACCTAATAATGATGAAGAAAGTGATGCTAAACATGGATATTTCATTAAGACAGCTTATAAATCAAGAAGAATCGTTGATATTCAAAAAGGTTCAAATGAATGCACACATTTTTTTGTTGAACCGTTAGATTGGATGAAATCAGAATTAACCAAAGGCGAAATTGAAGGTAAATTTTCTTGTCCAAAATGTGAAACTAAAGTTGGTGGATATTCTTGGAAAGGTTCAAGATGTAGTTGTGGTAGATGGTTAGTCCCCGCAATTCATTTACAAAAAGCTAAATGTGATGAGCTCAAAACTAAACCGATCATTTTACCCAACAAAGTTGTTCATTCAACAAGTGCTAGTTTATAGTTGTATATAAATAAATTGATACATTAAAATTAGATTAGGTATTAGCAAAACTTGAAATTCAAAAAATTACTCTATCGTCATGTCATAATCTGAACTACCAGTGATACCTTCATCAAACCTTGTTTCGATGTGCAAACTAGATGTCCTAAGTGAAGTGATATCTCTCAAATCATTGTTGTTAGCATTAATATTACCATCAACACCAAATGCAGACGAAATAGGTATTGGTGTCTGTGGAGAGGTATCACCTGTAACAACTTGAAAATTGACAGCCGAATTGCTCGTTCTGGTATCAATAGTTCCTGTATCTGTTGTGGTGAGAGTTCCTGAATCCAGCTGCACTAAAGAATTGTTATTGTTCCGGCCAACTGGTGCTATCAATTGTTGATGTTGATGATGATGATGTTGTTGCTGTTGCTGTTGCTGCTGTTGCCGTTGTTGGAATAGGCGGCTAGTACTAATGTCAACGTTAGATATAGAATCGATGGATATACTGTGATCATCTTGATATTCTTCGGCAGCCATGAATTCTTCATCACCATTTGAACCCGTAATCCCAATATCACCCAAACCTGCATGATCAGCATCGTTATTGCCAACATCGCTATCACCACCTCTATGATCATTACCATAAACATCACCATTTTCCTCTCCATTTCCTTCAAGTTCCTCATCATCATCATCGCTAACGTAACTAATATCAAACTCGCCACCGTCGGGTAAATCTGCATCCAAGTCAATTTCTTGATTTTCAATTGTACTGCTGTTAGCAAACCTATTATCGTTGCTTGTAGTATAACTAAATATCGTTCCGTGATCGCGAATTTCACTGTTCATAACCTGTATATTCACGTCACGATTATCATCAGCTACTTCATCCTCCTCTTCTTCTTCTCGGCCAACCTCTTCATCCTCAATAGCAGTTGCCAAGTCACCTTCATAATTGATTGGATCTTCAACGATTTCTTGATCATCAAACATCTGCTTCATTGTCTTTTCAATTCCAATCGGCTTTAAATATGAGTAACCCAACTTGCCCATGCTTTTTAAATATTGTAAATCGTGTGCCATTTCCATATTCAAATAATCTAAAGTTGTGATATTGGATGCGTTGCATGATAAATACAAGGCACCAGAATTCCTCTCCGATGAAGAAAATGATAATGAGGAACTTGCAATTGCATGATTCATTTGTGGGGCCATTGTTGATCTCATCGGACCAGAAAACGCAGCAGAATAAGACGAAAATGGTGGAACGTAATTTACTTGTCTTTGTGAATTGTTTACTTGTTGTTGCTGCTGATGCTGTTGTCCTGAAGCAGAGCTGGCTGGCGTTTGAGCTCTTGAGGATGATTGATTCATCCATAGGTGATGTGCATCCGTTGGAATGAGATCAGGTAAATACATAATTTTTTCAAAACAGAATTGACTGAAAATGATTTGGCTATTATAAAACGGTGTATACTTGATAAGGAACAGGTTTTTGCAAACAAAAACCCAGACAAACAGATTAGAATAATCCAAAAGGATAAATAACGGGATGATTCTGTGACTTGAGCGGCGTTAGATTCTTGTGACTTTGATGACATAATCATGGATTACTTAATCTTAATAATTCATTAAATATATATATCTGATTCTAAAAGAAGGGAAGCAAGATGGTCTCCTCCAATGGGAAAAAATGTATGAATAAAGGAATAACTATAGAATTGAATCATCATTTATATACCCATTTCTCAGAATATGTTGGGAATTTGCATAAACCATTATATGATTATTTGTTGGACAAATTATAAAGAATCTTTCAATAAATGTATGATTCTTGCATCTCTTCTTGTCGCTGAATATAACAATTAACAAATCCGATTGGATAATATATAAACAAAATAATCATTACTCAGGTCGTATCAAGGACTAGAACTACCCAACAAAATTTACATTGATTAGTCTTAGTATTCCATACTATTAATCAAAGTAGAGTAGTTGAATAGTTTGTTTAAGGAGCTTTAATGGTCGTGTAAATCCAATTTAATTATTTGAAATATACATTAGTCCCGACAATAAACAACTGTTTTTTCAAAACACCGATTATTTACTGGTCATTGTGCGGCCCACTTTATACAAACTGTTAGCCTCCATTTTTGGATTCCAAGGCTTATTCCCCTTTTTTCTCAAAGATAGGGAGAAGCTACACGATACATCATTTTTTGTAACAGATATAAAAAGTATATTTACAGGTAGCTTAAGTGATAAGCCAATTAAATAACAATAGGAAAATAAAACACTCACTGTATATGTATGTATAAGGAAAATAATACGGATAAAAAACACCGTTAAAATTTTCTATTCATTCAAGATTGTAAGACATCACTGTCTTTACCAGAGCCAAAGAATCTATCCCATTGGCCTTGTTTATGTAGCATTGCCAAAACAAGAACAACTGGTAACTGCCAAATGGAACTCCAAAAAGTCTTCTTTGCATAGAAATTTGCCAAATCAATAGCTTCTTTGGTTGGCCCACCGCTACACATCACGACCTTTGAATGATTTTGCCTTTGTTGCCACCAGAATTTGAAAGACATGTAAGCCATCCAGCCATTCAACACCGAAGAATCTAAAATAAAGAAACTGTCGGTGACACCATAATAAGTCATACCGAAACAAATTGGGAACATTGCAAGCGAATATCTCAAAGCAACTCTCGCATTTAGCATTGGATTTTTGAAAGCAGTCATTACATAACCAGCTCTTTTATATTCTTCTTTAATGTTGTGGCTTAAAGAATTGAAATGAGGGAATTGCCAAGCATACAACAAAGCAGCTAAACACCATGCGCCAGGTTCTGATAAACTTGAACAAGCAGCCCATCCCATTAAAGGTGGAATTGCACCAACAATAGCACCAACCCAAGTATTCAAAATAGATCGTCTCTTCAAAGATGTGTATAACCAAGAATATAAAGCAATGTTCAAAGCACCAAGCGCCGAAACAGTAGGGTTAACACCAAAATACAAGATCGTACAACCAATTGCACCTGCTAGTCCTGCAAAACAGTAAGCTTCAATTGGTGTGACTAAACCTTTAACAACTGGTCTTGCTTGGGTTCTAACCATTTGTTTGTCAAAATTAGGTTCTCTTGCCATATTGATTGCATTTGCTGCACCTGAAGCTAATAAAGTACCGGTTGTTAAAAATATAAATTCTGCAACGTTTGTACTATTTGGAGCTAATGCGTATGAACAAATTGATGAAAGCATGATAAGGAACGTTAAATGAGGTTTTGTTAAGGCTAAATAGGGGTCAGTTATTTGCTTAAGGGTTTTCTTTTCACCTCTCAAGAGCTGTTGGAGTATTGATCCATGCTCTTTTGGTTTCTTGGATTTCACTTCAAATGGAATATGGGATGATGCTGCCGCTGTTGATAATGATATCGCTGATGATTCAACTGATGAATCTGTTTTCGGAGGATGACAAGCTAAAGTTGATTTAGCAACTTTTTCAATAACACTTTGTTTGTTTGATGCGGATGCTGATAGCTTATCAGTATTATTACTAGTAGTACTAACAGAGCCCGACGATTCAGAGCCCGAGACCGTAGCAGTTGTGAACGACTTATAAGGATATATATTGGCTATTCTATAATTTGGGACAAACTGTAAGTGCTTGCTAGTTATACCTTTTTGACCAGCAAAACCTGTTGACGTATTTTGTAACAGCGTATTTGAATAGTAATAAAGTGATCTTTTGGTATTTTCAGTGCTGTTGTTCTTATTTGGTACTGTGTTTGATGCTGGTAGTATCAATGAGGATGCGGATCTTGCATTGGATATGTAGAATGCCGAAATATTTGGCATGCTTACCGTTGTTGTATGAGATGCTTTCTTCCATAGCATTGTTGTGAAAAAAAAATGGAGTAGGGATTGTATGAGTTTGACAGTTGTGTGTATATATATACCTAGTTGCTCGAATGAATCTTACTTTTCACAATATGAACTTGATTATAGACAGTAATGGAAAAAAATGAAAACAAACTAAGGAATATTATATGTATATGTTATTATAAATGCAAAAGAAATGAGTGTTCAGGGGGTAATTTAATGCCTATTCGGTATTTATGATCAGCTGTACCTATCCAATTGGAGCTTGTCCAGTTCTAATGAGCGTCTTTTCCAAAGCTTTGAAAAGGGTTTATACAAGATGAGAGGATCCAAAGCTTATAAATTTGCGGATGAAGCAAATGGTTTATGTTGGATATATAAATAGGAAAGACTTATTATGATCTTGTTTATTCAAGTGTGCAAAATCAGGCAAAAATGTAGGGAACCAAGTTAAATTGTTGATTTACGTGGAGGGGATGATGAGTTTTAAAAAGCATGTTAACTTTTTTCTTTATTCTGTGTGTTTTTTGGCTGATTTTTCTGTCACTTAAAATGAATTATGTGGCTGGTGTAGATTAGAAAAGTATGGCTAGTGAGATTTAGCAAATCTAGTGCGAGGTGTAAACAAGTATTTGAATTCTTATAGAAATCGCCACAGTGCCATTTTATTTTATTTAAATATATTACTTCTGCCAATTTACCTATCGGGCAGCGTGTTTTTCCCTTCCTCTCGCTTACTTATCCAGGACAACCCAATTTGGGTTCATTCATCTTTTTCAAACTCCATTTTTCAACCCTGATCAAGTTTTTCATGTCATACACTCTTCCTTTTGTTTATTGTTGTGCTCTACACCAACGACTACCTAGAATATACACAACCTATATTATATTCAGAGTACAAAATGACTCAACATACTGCGGAATATTTACCAGCCCAAACTAATCAAATATCTTCCATTTTACAAGGTGGTTACAACCATCCTTTGTTAAGAGAATGGCAAAATGAAAAGCAGTTGAAGAAAAATATGTTTATTTTCCCATTATTTATCTCTGATAACGAAGATGAAGAAGTTGATATCCCTTCATTACCAAATATTAGGAGATTTGGTGTTAATAAAATAGTTCCATATGTTTCCACATTAGTTGCAAAAGGTTTAAGATCAGTTATTTTATTCGGTGTTCCATTAAAAGAGGGTGTTAAAGACGATGTTGGTACTGCAGCTGATGATCCCCAAGGTCCTGTTATTCTAGCAATCAAAGCTTTGAAAGCTGCTTTTCCTGATTTGTACATCATATGTGACGTTTGTCTATGTGAATATACTTCTCATGGTCACTGCGGTATTTTATACCAAGATGGTTCTTTGAACACCGCTCAATCAGTGAGAAGAATAGCTGCTGTTGCTGTTAATTATGCTAACGCTGGTGCAAACTGTGTTGCTCCTTCCGATATGATTGACGGTAGAATATTGGCTATTAAGCGTGGTTTAATAGATGCTGGGTTAGCTCATAAAACTTTCTTAATGTCATATTCTGCTAAATTTAGTGGTAATTTATATGGTCCATTTAGAGATGCCGCTTGTTCTCAACCTGGTAAAGGTGACAGAAAATGTTATCAATTACCTGATGGTGGTAAAGGATTAGCAAGAAGAGCTCTGGCTAGAGATTTATCAGAAGGTGCTGATGGTGTCATCATTAAACCTTCAACCTTTTATTTGGATATTGTTAGAGATGCTGCTGAAATTTGTAGAGATTATCCAATCTGTTGTTATCATGTCAGCGGTGAATACGCTATGTTACACGCTGCTGCTGAAAAAGGTATTGTTGATTTGAAACCTATTGCATTCGAAGCTCACAATGGGTTCTTGAGAGCAGGTGCTAGATTGATTATTTCGTACTTCACACCAGAATTTTTGGATTGGTTGGATGAACCCCAATTGAGGTAATCTTTTAATTCTAGTCTTCCTGTAAATATATTTATAGACAGAATGTTTAATTCTCCACCTCTAATGATCAAAATTAATAATAGCTGATTATTCGCTTCAAATATAATTAAAATATGCTAAAATATTATTCATTAGTATGAAACCTCAAGAATATAAAATAAATATACAGTGAGTGGTAAAGTGATGCTAATACCACACAAAAGTAAAAGAATCCTAGTTCATGCCAATAATGGCCCTTGTTGACTTTTCCGAGCCTTCTGTTCTCCGTTTTCTTTTTCTTTTTTCTTACTCTCCTCTTTGATCTCTGCATTTGGAACATCAGGTAAAACAGGAACATTGGGGACAGATCCGGATTCTTTTAGCTTCTTTTCCAATTCCTCTTTTTCCATTGCTTCTAGCTCTAAATCAACTTCATCCTCCAAACTCTTTGACATTAATTCGCCTAATCGGTCACTCAACTCTTCTTGATATCTAATACCTTCTTCTGAATCATCCATAATTTTATCAACTTTATCCAAACTCATTTCATTGTTTAATTTTTTCAAAACAGAATTACCTTGTTCTAATCCATAAAGCACATCTTTTTCAATAAGCTTGAATTCAATCGTGTCAATTAAGTTTTCTAATGTATCCGACTGTTTTTCTATGGTTTCCAATAAGTTTTGTTGGTATTTTTTCTTTTTCAAAGCTAGCAGTGCTTTACGTTTATCCTTATTCTGAAGGCATCTTTTAGCTATCTCTGTTTCTCTATTTATGACAGTTTGGAGTTTTATAGTGGCTTTATGCAGTTTATCACGTTGAAGTTTAAGCTGTAAAATTGCCTTGTCCTGAGTAGTGATCTTAGGAGGTTTTGAAGCTGTTGATGATGGTGCATTACCCATTACAGTCTTTCTATAATATAATTTTCGCTTTCTAGTTTATATATGCTCTCGTATTTGTTGAAGATAATATAGCAAACTTCAGTTCACATATATTTATATATACACTATTTATCAGTCAACTTCCATAGACAAAAAGATAACGGCTAACGGTTCGAAAAGAGTCGTGTTCTTCTTAATGTCTTTTTTTTTTTTTTTTTTTCTTTTTTGTTAATCGGAGATTACTAGATATTTAACTATTTATTGTTTGACGCTTTTTGATACATCATAAAGAATAAAAATCCTGGACACTAACTAACAGAATAAACAGATCAATCACCAGTAATGGCAAAAGGAAAAGGAGGCACCCGAAAAGTGGGCTCCTTGCAGCAAGAAATGGACAACAGGGTTTACAACAACATCATGGGTCTGTTGGAAGAAAAAACAGAAGAGATGCAGTCTGCAGGAATCACCAACGGTCCGTTGACCATGGCATTAGCTCGTGATTTAACAGGCCTACAAATATTTGAATACGTCAAGTTAAAGGACAGATATTTTGCCAGAGTTAAAGACGATCATTTAAGGTATTCTATTGACAGAACCTGGAAGTCCGCTATTGAAGATGAAGAAGAAGAAATGAGAGGTATGGGATTGGATCCAAATAATTTGAAGGGCGAAGATGAAGAGGCTGCCAGTGATTTCAATGAAGAGGATTTGATGGATGTTAAAGATGCAAACCAAGCTAATAAAAGTGTTGTTAATCTATGGAATTTACCATCTTCAAAAGATAAAGAAATAGAAACGAAGTCAACGGACCAGACCTTACCAAGTGTTGAAATCGAAACTTCAAGAATTTCAAACAATGATAACAATGTTAGCAACAAAGAAGACTCAGACAACAAGAAATCTAAAAAAAGATCCAAAGAGAGTGCTAAGTCAACAAAAAGAGCTAAAATCAACAAAGATAGAACCCCACCATCACAAACGTTAGACTCATTAGGTGGGTTGAAAGATGTTACTGCGCAGTTAATGGAAGTTGTTGGTTTACCTATCTTGCACCCTGAAATTTACTTAACAAGTGGTATCCAACCTGCAAGAGGTGTTTTACTCCATGGTCCACCAGGTTGTGGTAAAACAACCATTGCAAATGCGTTAGCAGGTCAATTACAAGTCCCATTCATTAACGTTAGTGCGCCTTCAGTTGTCAGTGGTATGTCTGGAGAAAGTGAAAAAAAATTAAGAGAAATTTTTGAAGAAGCTAAGCAATTGGCACCTTGTTTGATATTCTTTGATGAAATTGATGCTATCACTCCTAAAAGAGATGGAGGAGCACAAAGAGAAATGGAAAGGAGGATAGTGGCACAGCTGTTGACATCAATGGATGAATTATCTTTGGATAAAACAGGTGGTAAACCGGTTGTTGTGATAGGTGCTACAAATAGACCGGATTCTTTAGATGCTGCTTTGAGAAGAGCTGGAAGATTCGACAGAGAAATTTGTATCAATGTGCCGGATGAAGAATCAAGATTGAATATCTTGCAAGCCATGACTCAACATTTGAAAATTAATGGTGAGTTGGGTTTATCACAACTTGCTAAAATGACTCCTGGTTTTGTTGGAGCGGATTTGAAAGCATTGGTCACAGCTGCTGGTATCGCCGCCATCAAAAGAATTTTCAGTTCTTTGAACGAAGAAGAAGAAAAAATGTTGTTACTTGAAGGTGTGCAACAGCAATTAGCTGCTACCGAAGTTATTGAATTGGAAGATTCCAACAAGGTTCAAGAACCAATTGAAAATGATGGAATGGAGTTAGACGAACAAAATCCAATTCCAATTTCAATTGATTTGCAAGTTGAAAAAATACCTGAAATTGAATCCCAATTGAACAATACCAATCCTCCCAATTTTGCAGAGCTTTCCACAATTCAAAAATTCTTACTTAAACATCCATCTCCATTAACAAACGAGCAACTAGCTCCTTTATCAATTGCCCACGAAGATTTTATCACTGCGTTACCAACTATTCAACCAACTGCAAAGAGAGAAGGTTTCGCTACAGTTCCAGATGTTACTTGGGCCAATGTTGGTGCTTTATCCAAGATAAGAATTGAATTGCATATGGCTATAGTGCAACCCATCAAGAAGCCTGAAGTTTATAGAAAAGTTGGTATTACTGCACCATCGGGTGTTTTAATGTGGGGTCCGCCAGGTTGTGGTAAAACGTTGCTCGCAAAAGCAGTTGCAAATGAATCTAAAGCTAATTTTATCTCAGTGAAAGGTCCTGAATTATTAAATAAGTATGTTGGTGAATCCGAACGTGCTGTTCGTCAGGTTTTTGCTAGAGCTAGAGCCTCTGTTCCATGCATTATTTTCTTTGATGAATTGGATGCCTTGGTTCCTAGAAGAGACACTACTTTGAGTGAATCCTCATCAAGAGTTGTCAATACATTATTGACTGAGTTGGATGGTTTGGATGAGCGTAAAGGTATTTTTGTCATTGGTGCCACCAACAGACCAGATATGATTGATTCTGCAATGTTAAGACCGGGTAGATTGGATAAAACTTTGTATATTGAATTACCTACAGCTGCTGAACGTTTGGAAATTATGAAGACTTTAATTAGAGCCAATGGTACACCAGTTCATAGTGCTGTTGATTTGAATACAATTGCTCATGATGAAAGATGTAGGAACTTTTCGGGTGCTGATTTATCTTCATTGGTTAGAGAAGCTGCTGTTATTTCTTTGAAAAGGAAATTTTTCACCGGTATCAATTGGGGTGATGAAAACATTGAGGAAGAACAAGTTAATGATGAAATTGTTGTTACTAGTGATGATTTTGATCATGCTTTGAATAGCGTTAAACCTTCAGTTAGTGATAGGGATAGAGCAAAATATGAAAGACTGAACAAGCGAATGGGTTGGGACAAAACTGTTGAAAGCAATGAAAAGAGTGATAATACCGAAGCCATTTAGTACTAGTTTAAGTATAGGTATGTATACTTTTTGTAATAATTGATTATGTATAATGTTAAAAAAAAAATCTTTTTAGATCTTTAAATGCTTTTGTAGTGCCTCCGTTAACAAAGAAACTTTTTGTATACATCTAGCTTCTTCTTTTATCTACTGAATCTCCACACCCACCTCACATATACGTGGATAATTATATAAAGAAGAAGAAAAACACATTAACGGTAATACTTACAAAAACCGAGATTTATTAAATTGTAAATACTTTTTGACAAATTTATTAATTAATAATGTATTACACGGTACACAGAAAGTCTAAAGCGATTTTGAGATTTTAGAATGCACTTGACTAATTCTAGATAGTCAAACACAATTAAGTTTCATCCCATATAGGCAAAACAACAAACAACAAACAACAGACAACAAAGAAAAAAGCACCGCACTCAAGATTCTATTTGTTTCTGAAAAGTGGACCTGGTAATTCAGTATAGTTAGTGTTGTACAAGTTGTCACCGTTGTAGATACCTTTGTATTTCAAAGAAGAGATATCTAGTAAATCTTCGTTTAAATCACTGATCTTGGTAACACCCAACAATTTCATATCTCTAATCATTTCAGTTTTCAAGATTTGAATGGCTCTTTCCACACCTGCTTCACCATAGGTACTCATGGCGTATAAAAATGGTCTACCCAACCCAACACCAGCCGCACCAAGGCACATGGCTTTAATAATATCGGAACCTCTTCTGATACCACCATCAATGTAAATATCAAAGTTTTTATCCAAGTTATGCTCCTTTAACAATTTTTTCGATTCAGCCAAGATTTCAATTGGTGGCATGGCAAAATCTAATTGTCTACCACCATGATTTGAGATTAAAGCACCTGCAAAACCTAATTGCGCAGCTTTCAAAACATCCTCTTTTCTAAGGACACCTTTTAAAACGATCGGTAATTTAGTTGAATTTTTCAACTTCTGGAAATCATCCCAATCTAGACATAAATATTCCATCGTAGAAGTAGCGAAAGCGCTTAATTGATCATTAGTTTCAGGATCTATAGCTGATCTAATCTTGGAATCCTTCTCACGGTTACCAATTGCAGGTAAATCTACGTTAATAAAGAAACCTTTAACGTTTGGTCTTTTAGTTTCAAACATTTTGAAATAGTTTGGAGCATCATCAAATTGAGCTTTTGTGTAGAAATGTAATTGTTGAAAGTTGTTTTGCCCTGGTAAAACGTTGGAGTGGTACTCTTCAGGATCAATGGAAATTTGAAATGGAATCAAATGGTTAACATTCTCCTTACCGGCAGCTTGTTGCAAGTTTTTCTCGGCATCAGAGTGAGCCATCGCGGAACCAGCAAACGCAGTGATATAGAATGGAGCATCAAACTTGGTACCTAACATTTCAGTTTCTAAAGAAACTTCAGTAACATCAATTAAACATTTTGGTCTAAAAAAGATTCTACCGTAAGCATAATGGTTTTCTCTTAAACTAATTTCATCATCAGAACCGGTTGAGTAGTAACCCCAAGTACCTGGAGATAAAATTTGCTTAGCAACGGTCTCAAAATCAGACAAACTAAAGATTTGGTTTAAACTTGGTTTGTTTCTAATGTTTTTCCGTCTTTGAGTTTCCAATTTTTCTAATGGATCATCTTCATCATCTTCATCATCTTCGTCTTCGTCATCAAGGATGACAATTCTTTGTTTTCTCTTTTTACCTTCGTTCAAGATTAGTTCATTGGTATAACTAGATAAGAATAAAGAAGCAATAGTTAGACCGGCAGCACCCAAGATCAAGTCTTTTTTGTACTTAGACTTTAATCCGTTACTTTGTTGAGATTTTGTAGTGGTATAAGCTCTCTTAGCTTGAGAATTGAATAAACTTCTCGAGGTTTTGATTTGCTGCTTGAAGAAGCTTCTCATTTGTTGGGATGTTGTAATTAATCAATAAAGAAGTATATCTGTATATGAATATAACAAAAGTGAGACAAGCATATATATATATATATATATATATAAGTCAAGCTGAAGAAAGTGGAGACTACCAGATCTATATATAATCAATCAATCGCCTTTGAATGCCGTCTAGTAGTAGCTGCATAAACAAATGCTAGTTTATCCTTATCGCGAAGATAAATCTGCAAGAATCTCCCCTAGAAATCTATTCAAATAGGGGCGAGGGCACGATCCGATCTCTTGGAAACTGACTATTCGCAGTACTCTTTTCTTCCTTCATTTATCCTTTGGAAAAAATAAAACAGAGGATTTGAACTGAAAGAGGAAAAAAGCGCTGACATAAGGCTGTGTGAGATAACAGTTATTTAATGGCTGTGTACCTCTTTTTTCATTGAAAGTTTTAGCGATTCTTCCACTGGCAGCAGAGTTATTAAACCAGGAGTAAATCTTAATTGTGAAAACCGCTTTTGATTATGTCAGTATGTGTAAAAATTCAAAAAGACAAAAGACTCAGAAAGAAAGAAGAGTACACTGGAGATGGGATGATGGGACGGTGTTGGATTTTTTAAGTAAGGCCAATATGTTTTTCATAACTGCTAACGCTGATATAACATTGAATGAAACATTGACATTCATATCATTCTACGATTATCTACTATAGTATGACGTTATCTTACTTTTTAATGGGCTTTTCTTGACTTTCATCTTTGTCAGTTGTCGGCATATATGAGTATCTTACTGTGCAATCTTTATAAACCCTAGATTTAAGCTATATGATCGAATTATACTTAGATCAGATGCATTGTTAGCCTAATCCAGCTTCTATAAACACAGTATTCCTGGGGTTTTAGTATTGCTAAAAATTGTCGTTGACCAATGGGTAATTTTGCTAAAGCGCCCCTTTTGATCGGTATATTTTGATTGATTGGTGATTTCCTTGTCATTTGTTTAGTTTTAATGGTTAATGCTGCTGATAATCATGTATTGTTTACTTATCTCTTTCTCTGAATATTCAGATTGTTTGTGATTGTATCGTTAACATCATAATAGAAATTCAAAAACTTAGGTGTCACCCTGTTTATTTTTAAATCTCCATTTCGGCCCGGTAGCTTATTTATTTCCTTTCGCTTCTCATGCTCGGATTTCAGTAAGCTTAAATTTAGTTTTTTTTGCTATCACTTTTTTGCCACTGCCGTTTTGATGATTGATAAGATAAAGTTTCCACCCCCAACCAAATTTTGTATTTAAACATTTAAAATTCAAAACATTTAAAACTTGAAACATTTAAAACTTAAAACAAATCATCATAAACAATAAAATAATGCAATTACCGGAATTACCAACTGTTACATCAGATGGCAAAATTAAAGTCAAAGGACTAACATATAAAAACCACAGTTTACCGGTCACTCTCACCGACATCTATTATCCTGTTGAATCTAGTGGCGAAGGTGTTATAGTTAAACCTAATGAAATATTAATTAAAACAAAAGCAGCATCAGTTAACCCTGTTGATATTTTGCTTTACAGTTTTGCACCAAAACACATTAAAGGATCTGTGCTCAAAGGTATGGGTGGCGATTTCTCAGGGATTGTTTTACAAGTTGGATCTCAAGTTTCATCCATCCAAATTGGCGATGAAGTTTTTGGTGATATGCTAAAACCATTTGCCTTGAAAGGTTCATTCCAAGATCATTTAATAATTGATCCTACTAAAGTCATTTTATTCAGTAAAGTCCCTGAAAATATGTCATTTGTTCAAGCTGCAGCTTTACCTATTGCTTCAGGAACTGCTTTCCAATTAGTTAGTGCACACGGTAACCTAAATAAGGACTCAAATGTTTTAGTGTTAGGTGGTGGTACATCTGTCGGCCTATACGGTTTACAATTTGCTAAACACTATTACGGTGCCAAGAATGTTGTTGTTACATGCTCTGAAACCTCATCAAAACGGGCGCTTGGATTCGGTGCTGATAAGTACGTTGACTACACTAAAGGTGAAACCTCTGAATTGAATTCAATTTTGGAAATCGTTAAAGATATTGGCAAGTTTGATTTAATTTTTGATACTTGTAGAGGTTCAGCAGTTTTCGGCAACTTGGATTTAATTCTGAAGAATAAAAAAGAAGGCGGTAAGTTCATTCAAGTTGCAGGTTCATCAACATGTAATTATGATAACCCAAAGTATTCTTCAATGTTACCAAAATGGGTTTTTTTTAAGAATTTTTTGAAATCTAAACTTGGTTTTTCTGAATTTGATATCAACGTTATGAATCTTCATCCTGGTTCTGATTGGAGGTTAGCCATTGATAAATTATGGAGTGAAAACAAATTACAAATCCCAATTGATTCAACTTTTGATTTTGAAACCGAATACTTGAAAGCTTTGGAAAAGGTTTCTAAAGGCAATTCTAAAGGTAAGGTTGTTCTTGAATTCAAGTGATTTTTCCAACCATTGTTGACCTTGTTTTCAAACTTATTCAAAATGGGCGTTTTTTTGCGTTTTAATAGCTTGTGATGTTCATTACTTGACTTATTCAGGTGTGCTGTCCTTGAATTTTGATACTTTATTATTCCCTTTTTTGCGTTTTGTATTTATTATCTCATTTTTTTACTAATTTAGATAAATGTTGACATGTATATTTGCTAAATTAAAGGAAAAAAAATGATATCATGGTCTTTCTCTGTATACCAATTTGGCGCATAAACATAATCGTATTATAGTGTATAAAAGACAACGTTAATAAAGAGCAAGAAAGGAAAGAAAAATACAGTGTATGATGATTTTTCCATAATTTAAACGATATCATCATATGAGCAACTAGATGATAGTTGATCGTTGATCTAAACCCTTAACCTATTACCAGCCAAGAATTAAATTTAAATAAAGTTTTTATTCATTATTCTTCAAATTCAAATAGCAAGACTAAACTTGTCACCCGTTTCTAACTAATTTACACCTCAACTTTTGTTAAAATCTTTCCCTCAAATTTCCAGTTTCTTTATTTCTATAACGATGCTCCAAACGATAGATAACCTTCTTGAACTTATTAGCACCCCAACTGTTACAAGCAAAATGATCAAATCTTTAAAAATAAAACGAATAAAAGATGGCAACTGTTAGTAAAATGCTGTTCCTCATTGTGTTTAAACGATCGAACATAGAGCTTGAAAGTCTAAAGAAAAAAAAAGAAAACGAAAAAAAGTAGCACCTACAAAAGCAAAAAAAGTATCGAAATGTTGATACAAAAAGTACCAAACAAGAACCAAAATACTGACTTAATGGTGTTTAACATTGCAAAAATATCCGGATCAATTAATGAGTTTGTAGAATCACCGTTACTAAGATTCTCATCGTTAAAGTAATTCATCGGAACTGGTCAACCACCCTCCCTCTATTTGTTTTGTTTCTCCTTTCTTTTCTTGAACTATTTGAATTGCTAGTTAAATTCCAAATTCCTGCGATTGGTAAAGAAAAAGATTTAAATAAAAGTGTGACTGTTGCTGTTTAAAGCATTATGTAGGTTTTCGTAAATGGAAATATAACTAACTCATCTTTCTTACTTTTGAACAAGACTTCTCCCATTTTGAGTGTTTAAAAAAACAGGACAAAAAATACAACAACAATCGACGCGTTGATAAAAGTAAAGTCGATTCTGGGTGTATTATTTCGGTTGGGCGGCCTCGACATTTTGTATTTTTTTCTTATTATCTCGAATTGAATTGATTTGAAATGAATGGAGATCTCCACAAACTGTGTGACCAATTACAAAAACGAAAACACCACGATGGACATAGTCATGAATTACTCTATGCATATACATGTATATATATAACAACTAATTCCCTCCTTCAATGTTTTCTTCGTAAAAAGAAGCTGATCGAAAGAGGCACTGAACCAATTACAAACAACTTTACAAATATGACGATCGCTACTTCCATGATTGATATCTCATTTGAAGATTCAAAGTCAGTTAAAACTTATGACAGTTACTGTGTTCCAATTGTTAAACCAGTTATATATTCTCCTTTAAAACCTAACGTTACAGGTACATTAAACATTACTGCTTTTAAAGATCTTAAACTAAAATCATTAGTACTATCATTCCAAGGTGATTTAACATTGTGCCATAATGCAGAGTTAAAAAACGGGCAAAGAGAGTTGAGAACTTTGAAAAAGAACTTATTTACGCAGAAAACCATACTTGCTAGTAGTTTTGAAACTGGAGGTTTTATCAGCTTTCGTGAGGGTCAGCTTAAAGAATATCAGGTTGATGTTACATTTCCAAGTTTAAATCAAGAATTACCTTCAACTTGTAAAAAACATGGTGACCAAGATTTGGCCTATATTAACGTTGATTATCTTCTTTCTGTTACTGCTGAGCAGTACAACGAATTGGACTTGAAAGAAAAAATTCCCGAGTTAACTGTATCTGTGCCCATTTTATTTCAAGGTGGTATCAACGTTGATTCCGTAAAAAAGAAGAAAGGCAATAAACCTGTGACGGCAACTGATAAAGCAACAATGCTTAACAAATATAAGACAAAACTTTATGATCCAGAAACAAAGTCAATGATTCACAATCCATTAGTGGATCGTAAACAAAGGGATAGTGGAATTAGAAGTCTTTGGAGCAAGAACTTAAGAGACCCAAGGTTCAAAAATTCAACAAGAGACGTAACCTTGGTAGGATCTATTACAACCGATGATTCGTACATTGACTTATCTGAACCATTACCTCATATCGATCATTTTTCTGTTTCAGTTGAAGCTGATGAGCTATCACCTGATTTTAAATTTGGTAAAGAATCCACTCAATTAGGTAAATTTGAAATAAGGGCAGTTGCAGTTTCTGTTCAATCGTATGGTTATATACTCTTTGATAAACTGAAATTAAATTTCAAAACAGAACCTGAACAAGTCCTAAGACATATTTATTATCTTAGAAATGTTACCGAACCACAAACACATTTTGATGTTGCTGATTTTAAGAAAACACCAAATGGATATACAGGAGAAATTTTGTTACCACCACTGAATCCAACCGAGGGAGGATTTTCCCCTCGTGCATCTTCATTAATCGATTCAATTGAAAGTCCGATAATGCCAACTATTTCAATTGGTGATTATTTTTATAATGAAAACAGAATTATCTATAGGATCAAGCTTTGTGATATGTGCTTGAATCTCGAGAAAAGAGAGATAATACAATTATTTATGGGGTATGATGCTATTATCGGCCTCAAAGAATCTAAAGTTAAATTGAATACTGGAGATGAAAATGCAAGTGCGGATGTTGAAACTCAAGGAAGCTACTTGGATGATACTTTAAATTATAGACACGATGATTCGTCGGAGCAGGCACCACCGTCTTATTCGGAGAATTAATATGTAGCATTATGAGATGAACTATTTAGAGTGATTTATGTATTTATCAGTATAATGAATGATAGTCGAAAATGGGGGTAAAAAATAAAAAAAAGGCATAGGAAATAGAAAGTCGCGTGGCGTGCTGAAAGTGTGTGGTAATATTTAAAAGACATACAAAGAGATGTAAACAAAGCCATTTTAACAGAACGCGAGAAATGCAATCTGTGTACACACAAATCATCACATTGATAAAGGTACAATTACGTTCAACACTAGAACGTCAACCTGTTACTCTTATTTGTTGCTGGAGTTTCTTGTTTTTTAATTCAGTCATCACTCTCTATTTTAAATAACTGTTTTTGCAATATCAAAAACACATAGAAAACACGAAATGTCTACTAAAGTTACTGACTTTACTCCCTTGAACCGAGCATCTACTACAACTGAAACAGTTACGGGAACTCCTGTTATTGGGAGCTATGAAGCATCAGAAGTTAACACGACAAAACAAAACACCATTATTAATATCGATAACGTGAATAATACCGAAATCGAAATTGAAAGCGCCCACACAGAATGGAACCAAAATAACATTGAAGACCAACAATCAGATTCAGGAGCATCACAGAATTCATCAACATCATCAACACATACAGATGCCACAACACCAATTTTAACAATATCAAAAATCAAATCACAAAATATGAACAAAAATACCAATCAACTACCGAATGTCATTATTTCTACTTCAACTTCACCAGAGATAAGCCAACGACAACACTCACCACCATTACCAAGAATAACAAAAAATGTTACACCTTCCGCCACAACCACCATCACGTCACCATTGATAACTCCAATAACAGCACCTGTACCAGCACCATCTGCATCACATTCTCCCAAATTCAGCCTCTCACTGGCGGTTAATAGCAAAAAAAGAAGTAAGATTAATGAGATTGAAGAAATGGATAGTGATTTGAAGTCGTTTATGGAACTTTTAGAAGAAGCTCGTAATACAATTACAAACGGTGGATTAACGGATACTTCTGAATTAATATCCTTTATTGAACTTACTGCACAAACTGTCCTCAGGCTAAATTTAAATAAGAACTTAGTCAAATGTCAGTTGAAATCCAATCAAGAGGATTACTCAATCGAAAGACAATTACTTTATAAAAATATGTCAAAATTTGAAAAAGATTCAAAAGTTTGGAAAAAGGAAAATGAAATAATCAATTTCAAAAACCTGAAATTGATCAAATATTGTAAAACGTTGAAAAACGAAAAATTAAAACTTTTAAAGATTGAAAATTTAGACTTGAAGAAACAAATATCAGACCTCACTGATTATATAGAAAATAATGGATTACCACTAACGGCGACTACACCGAAAACAACAGCAACTTCTCAAAGAAGGAAAAGAAAGCTATCAACTTCGCAATCAAGTGCTTCCTCATCCAATGATAGTTTACCAATAAGTATAAGTGATATTAATCGTAATAATGGACCCAATATGATGACTCCAAATAATGGTAATAGTGCTAACATGCTTGATACTTTGGGTAGATTAGCATCTCATGTTTTAGAAGATGAAGAGTTTAACCTTCAAAATCAACAATGACAGGTTTTATGACAAGATAAGATAAGATAAGATAAGATAAAGGTGTAACCATAGAGGATGATGTGTGTTTTTGGGGTGATTATGTTATTATTTTTTGTCTTTCTTCAAAATTATTTTTAAATCTTCTTTTGTATTATATTATTATGATTATTACTACTACGATTATCATTATCATCATTATTTTTGTAGTTAATCAGTAAAATAGAAATTGATTACAGGCATTATCGGGAGTGAATTGCACGGGTGCCAAATAATTATATGGGGGATAAGTCGACCTACGCAACAAGAAAGGGATTCAAATATACATCAATCGATTTAATTCGTAAATATCTAAAACTACTTTTGTATCACCTTCATTTAGAGGGAACGAAAAGTGCACAGAAGAAAGAGCCACATAAGTGTGTGTGTGTGTTGTTTGCATATGTTTTATGGCAACTAGTAAGTTGCAAATATCCATTTTTCAGCCATCTATTCTTGACTTGAATCCCTTCTTCTATGTTTTACTCCAGTAAACTAATTATTGTTATAACTCTCAACCCAGCCTTCCAACTTCACTCATTGACACAAATTTAGGGTGCTGTATCTGACCTGTTATCATCTTCAGCACCAATCAATCATTAAAAACTATCCTCGCTTTAGCACCGCCTAAAGATCTACATCACTAGTTTCTTTTACAACGTTGTTTTTGTTGTGGTAAAGGTTGTCTACTAGTCGTGTACAGTCTAAAGATCAGAGACGAATTCGGTAATTTGTTTTGCAATTCACGTATTAATAGACCAGAACAGATCAAGACAAGAGTGCAATTGTTAATACACTATAAGACCCTTTCCTGCTTTCCAATAAATAGTCAATATACACATATTTACCACAATGGTGAAGCTAAGCCTTCCATTAGACGATACTCCTCCCAATTGCATTCCTTCCAATCTGATTCATGCGATATCTATCAACATTTTGAATGTTCAAGATCTACTCAACTTCAGTTTGGTCAACAAGCACTGCTACAATCACATAACAAACGATAACAAACTTTGGATAAACTATTTGAAAGTAATAAGTACTTGGTCTGATGAAAATGGTGATCAACAATTGGGGGGAAAGGCCCATGCGATTCATGATAATCTAATTGACGAGGCTGACTTGAATCCAATCAACTGTTTAGCACATCCAATAAGTGATTCAAATTTGGCTCGAAACAAATTCATTAAGATTTATTCGATCTTATCTCCCATTTTGAATGATTTACTAATTAAGAATTATAAAAACTTTCAAAACTTGAATGTTTTCAAGCAATACAATTCTCCGGTCAAACAATCCATTCTATTTATAAACATCTCAAAGTTCATCAAGTTGTTTAAATATGAAAATTATTATAAGAATATTCTAATCAGATTAAACAATATTTTGAATCTTTTCATAACCTCTATTATTAAGGAAATTGATCTAAGTTTATCTCGTCACAATTTCAGAATTGTTCAAACTTTGATACAATCTTTAAATAACTTATCAATAATTAATAACAGTGAGATAAAAATTGATTCCTTGAATTCATTGCTAGAGTTTTTCATTAATAGATATATAAACGATTACTTATTTTTAACTTCAAATGATGAAGTGATTGCTAAATTATTTACAAACAAACAAAGATTAAATTTCAACGAAGTTGACAATCTGTTTGATTCAAAAATTAAAGATACTTTAAACGTTCAGTTGAATGAAATAGGATCCATTTTTGATCAGCGACAGGAACCATCTGACGATGAAGAGTTTGTCATTGAGAGAAACATTGACGAAATTCCAATCATTTTGAAGATTATTGAAACTTTTCTTAGTAGTTATTTGATTGGTGGCTTGGTTGAGAAAATCATCCTAAGATCAAAACAAATAGACCAAGATCAACTACAAGAATCCAATTCATTGGTACCTCTAGAAGAAAATGTTTGGACTGGTGATTCTATAGAACCAGAGCAACAAGAACTGCAAGAGCAACAAGATCAAGATAATGTTTGGAGTTGTGAAGAGGTGAAAACAAAGTTGACAATCCAGCAAAATAACAACAACTTTGAGCAACAAAACTTAAATAACGAGACTTCGCTATATTTCCAATGTATTCCATATCTACATTTCAAGCTTGTATCAACTTTTAATAATTTGAACTACCCTAAAAGCTTTTTAGCGGATTCCAAGGAGTTGAAAATGGATTACCAAACAATCATCAACGATTTCATTAGTTTCTATTATGAGCAATATTTGCTAGAATTTTCAGGTTTGTTACCCGTTAAATTACACAAGGAATTGAAGAATTTGCTTTTAACTTGGGAGGTTGAAAAAGTTGATAATCAAAAAGAGTTTGAGAATGAAATTTTGAAACTAGTTGACGATAATATTGACAATTCATCAAACAATAAAAACATTTTCTCAAATTTCTCAAATATTTTCAAGTTTAATCAAAGTTCATCATCAACAAAAGAACAAACCGATACAACTGACACCGAAGAGCAACCAAAGCCAAAATTAACCAAACTGAATGCGAACTTACAAATCATCACCCTTAATATTCAAAACCTACCAACTTTAATAAGTTCAGATTTAACTGATGAATTGCTTAAGAATATTCAAAATTCTTTCAATCTACTGAACAGTTTGAAAGGTAGTTCGATGAACAACAATACTAAATTCAACCAGATTTATTTGGATATATTTGTTGATTTCATAAACCTATTGATTGATAATCATTTATCGATTGGTTTCAATGAATGTCTGAAAAGATTAAAAATTTACAATTTGAATGAAATTGATATCTCTGAGGACATCAAAATTGAACCATTGGCAGGTTTTATAGAATTGATAAACATTGGGGATTCTATACTTTCAAAAGTTAATGGATTTTATACTTTGCAACTATCAAACAAACCCAAATCAAAAGATTTCTTATCTGCAAACCAATGTGAAAAATCGATAAATAAATTGGAGTTCTTATTGGATGACTATTTTGCAAATGGTTTGAACATTTGTATTGATATCATAATCAACGAAATTAAAATTTTGTTGATAAATTCAAAGTTGGATGAAACAACGTATGACAACCACCACCACGATGTATCAATTGATAAACCATCACCATATATACAGAAAACCATAGACCTACTACAAAATCATTTCAAATCAATAGATCAGTCGTTCACCAACTTGAACAACAAGCAAATCTTTGATATATTTAAGGAAGAAATAGGTGAACGTTTAATTGACCTGTTATATAAATTGATAACTAAAAAACTAACCATCTCCACAACTGGTGCCATTCAATTCATCAACGATTTAAACTTTGTTTACAAATTTGCCACCGATTACAAAATCAAGAAATTGATTGTTTTCATGAAAAGTTTGAAATTGATTAGTCAATTGTACTTGATAAATTGTAGCGATCAAGACAAGAAAACAGACGCTAGTAATAAGAAACAGTTGGGTAAGTTGGTTATTGAAATTGGTCGTAATAATGGATTCTTTACGCCTGAAGAAGTTTACTTGTTTGTTAGTAGAAGAAGTGACTGGTTGATCATTAAAAGATCCGTTGATAAGATCATGTATGGGTTTGGATCTGACGACTGTATTATTGCATAACAAAATCTCATAACTTTTTTCATATAAAGCTAATGATGAATGTATATATGTATAATGGCCCCATATCTGCCTATGAATATTATTATTATTATCGTGATATATACGCAATATCTATTTTATATATAGTTTATATAGCCTTCAACAAATTATTCAAAACATTCAAGTTTTCCTCCTGGGAATGGTTTAGAATGTCAATTAGATCTCCGTTAACCAAATTGTTTATTGTTAAATTCAAATTATTATCGTTGATCAATTTATTGAATTGGCTCTTTTCTTCAAAAAAGGACGAATTCAAACGAGTTAGTGCATTTTTAGCGTCAATGTTGTATTTATTAGCTTCATTAACTTCATCTTGCGTGTCGTTATTATTGTCATTAAAACTATAAGAACCTTCTTGCAATTTTATAAAGTTTTTAAAATCAAACAAGATACCAAGTAACAAATTTGATTTGAACAAGTTAAAATTCGTTTGAAATGCTATTAGTTGATTCAAATTGTTTAACTGTAACTTGTTTGAAAAATTAATCAACAATTTGATTAGAATATTAGAATCCTTGAAATCTTTTAAGTTAATCAAGACTTTAATTGAATCTAAAAATAACCCCCAAATTTCACCTAGTGGGTTATTGCTATTATCATTATGATCATCATTATCGGAATAATAGCTTGCCAAAAACGGCGAGTAATTCAATTTCAGTAAAGAACATGAAACAAATTCGGCTATTATTTTTATATAAATTGGTGATTTAATAACGTTTAAGGTTTGCAAGCTTTCAATCATGGCGGAACAGAAAGACACTATTTGGGAATTATTGGTTAGGATTCTCTTCTTAATGACACTATCATCATCATCTTCTTCACCCAATTGTGTTGTGTTGTTGTCGTAGATTGGTTCAAATAATAGTAATATCAAATTAATTGAATCAATTAAAATAACCAATTCGGTATCGGTTTCAGCGTTGATTGAATTTTTCAAGTTCTGTAGTTTCAATAGCCAGATATTGATAGAACTAACTAGTAAATCGTTATTATTTCTAATCAATCCATTTAAGTTTTTAAAATCGTAGATCAACTCATTTAGCAGTTTGTTTAATAAAATAGTGATGTTTATTAGTTTACCAACATAATTGTCAGCTGCAAATCTTTTTGAGTTGATGATGAAATCAATGTTAAAATCCCATTTTAAACCATGCTTGAATCCATATAAATTACCCAGTATGAATATGAAACTCCATAGATTGTATCTATATTCGATTTTCAAACTTCCAACGTTCAATCTTCTTGAAAATTCATTTTGGAATTTTCTTGGTCTATTTAAACCAACTTGCAATGATAAATCTTTTGCAAATTGTAACCATTGGAAAATTGTGGAATCGAACTCATCTTTTTCATCATTATTATCAGACAATCCAATTTTGATTGGGAAGTTGGCGATTAATAAGATGGATTGAACAATGGATATCTTGTTTGGAGTTTCAAACCATGCCAATTGAATAAGTTCATGTTTAATGAAATTATCGTAAATATTTGAATTTTTGGAAGTTATGAAAATGATGGTCCAGAATAAAAGTTTTGAGTATTGGTATAAAAGTGTAGGTGATGTAATTTTATCCATTATTGGAATGAATTTCAAATAGTTGGAATTGAAATCATCCAGTAGCCTTGATATTTCTAATAAAGTGTAAGAACACCCAAAATCTATACTGAATTCGTGCATTTCTTCAAAAATTGATAATTGTTGTGGTTGCTGGTGGGTATTTTGGTCGTAATTATTGTTGTTGTTATCGTTATCTTCTTCTTCTTTCTCTTCTTCATGATCTTCATTGTCATCTCCTAATTCCTGTTCTCCTTCAAAAACAATTTCCTGGTTTTCTGTTATCTCCTTCTTTGGATATGGTCCAAATTCATGATTTTCGTGTTTAAAAGATTTCGAATCGTTTTCGTAATCTAAATCTTCTGAAGTTGGTGGAGTAATCACAGTTTCTTGTATTTGAGAAGGTTCAAGCAAGTCCACATACTTGTCTAATTTTAAATCTTGTTGATCATCATGGGCAAATGGTCTTTCCTTCTCCTCCATGAACTCATAATTATCAGACTCGTTTGAATCATAGGCTCTTTGAGAATTGGAGAGTGTGCTTGCGCTGACCATGGATGCATTTTCATCTTCGTAGTTAGTGTTGCTGCCACTGATTGATTCAACATCATATAACCCTTCAACTACCAACCCTTGATCACTGCACAATTTCTTCAAATATTTGTCTTTGATTATCAAATCATTAACAACAGATTTCAATTCGGTAATGTTATCACTCAAGTTCTTGATGATGTTTGATCTTTTAACAGGAATAACAATTTCCAACTGACAAACTAAATTTTTCTTAGAGCAAGAAGTGCAAGGATTCGGTTGGGTGTTAATGTAGTTACACTTTGTCTTGTGTTTTCTACACCTGGAGCAAGATTTCAAATGTCTTGGCTTTGGTTGGTCAAAATAATTTGGAGGGTTTTTATTAATGATTGTGGTAGTCACTTTTGTTGATGGACTTGGAACTGTTATTGAAGTAGTTGCTGTTGTTGCTGTCGTAAGTGATGAAGTTTGTTCTGGCTTTGATACTTGTTCTATTCTAGGTGTTATGCGGGTGGTTGTTCCAGCAGTTATTGGGGGAGGTGGTTGGATTGATATGTTTACATGTCTTGGTTTATGCTGCGGTGGTATTGAAGAAGATTTTTGCCTCTTCAGCATGGTGTTTGGTAACAAGGGAACCAGCTTTCTCTTCTGACTTGTTGCGGAATCCATGGTTAACGTGAATGACATTGAAGTAACTACGCACTAACTGTATTTATTGATCCCCTGTGACAAAATTAAGGATTTTTTCTCTGGTGGTGAAGATAGTGAGGAAGATCGTGGTAATGGTATATTGGAACGTTTTGAATGATTCCTTTATTAAACAATGAATGATCCCTTTGACACAATAAAAGTATTAAAAGAAGCAAGATGAAGCTGAAAAAGGATCATACTGTCCGGTCTGGATCACCATACACCACTCCGAGAGATGAATTCGATTCCCTTGAAATTCCGGAGTTTTGAGATGTTTTTTTTCTCTCTTTGTTTGTAAGGAGACTAAGATATCGAGGGGGGGGGGACACCCCATGTTACGAAGAATGGACACGGCGGTAATTACTATTATTCTATATGAGGTTTTTACTTGAAACTAGGGCATCAGTGTTTAAGGTTGTGGTTCTGAGAGCAATGTTAAATGGCACTTGTGAATATGTTTGTATACATACCATTGAGACTTAATTTGAACCAACTGTTACAGATGTTTTCCTTCGGAGTAATCTATCCATGTGTTTTAAGGTATCATAAAGACTTTTTTTCATTCAAATTGCCGGTGGAAATATTGTAGGATTCCGACAGGGCGTGTGGGGGAGAATGGTGGGGCCGTAATAGTCTCTTGGGGTGGTTTAAGCAAAAAACAGCCAATAAGAACGCGTTCTTTTGCAATACGATCAGCGGTGAGGCGAGCAGAAGAAAAATTGCTTATAATAAAAAGCCACTCACCTGCCAACAGGATTAAAAGGAAAACCCACCAAATTTTCTACGTTTTGAAACACTTGCAAAAATGCAACATGAAGATTTAATAACTCAACATGCAAGTTTAGGTTCATCTTCATCACCAGTTGAAGAGAACAAAGGTAAAACGTAGACTTGACTTGAACTGTAATTAACTAGGTATTGAGAACATAGGGTTAGTTTCTGGAGCGAAACTACACCTTTTTCTTCCAAAACACCCCATATTTAGGACCAAAGGAAACAAAACAAAACCCACCTCTCGGTTTGTAATTTTGCTGGAATGCCAAAAAGAAACACCCAGCTGTCTGTGGGTTTTTTTTTAACTTTATAGTTTGGTAATACTGATTTTATTTTAACTATTAAAGTTAATAAATAAAATTCATTAATACCGTTAGTCGGACTTCGTTGAAAATTAATTACGTCGTCTTCCGAGTGATTTAAAAAAAAATTCGATCGATTAGAAACAATAGATGGAGGTTGGGCCTCAAATAAATGGGGCACCCACCGCAGAAAGCAAAAAATGTATCTGTAGCCAATACCGCACTCGGAATTTGAAAGTTGAAAGTTGAAAGTTGAAATTTTTAGATCCTTTTGTTCTGTCAATTATGTACGCGGGTTGTTTTGGCTTTCTAACAGATTAAATTCAAGGGTGCACAAGTGTGTGTGAGGGGAGGGTGTTTTTCTCTTTTTGAGCTGTGAAAATGATATTTTCTGACATCATCACTTATACAATCGAATATTCGGCACTCTGTCGGTAAATAAATATTCGTCCTTTACTACTAGCAAATAACAAATAACAAATATCCATAAATTTATTTATTGATCAAACAAAAGAAGAAGAAGAAGGATACAAACTCACAAAATCTATATAAACACAGCTTGTTTAAATGACAAATAAATCTCCTCTATTATAGTTTTTTAAACTATTTCTTCACTTTTGATGATACGATGTCCACCATTCTTCATGTCATGCATTTCAGTAGAAGAAGAACCTGTGACAATAGCAGTACCATCAATAACTTCAGGACCATATGAAACAGCTTCTGAAGTCTTTCTCACCATATTACTAAATTCTTCGAAACTATGGCCATCAATTTCAGCCATTTCAAACAAGTCCATACCCATGTCTTCAGCTTCAGGAATACCTTTCAACTTACAACCTGGGATCTTGTCAACCAAGAAACAGATAGCATACGTACCAACAAATGACCAAACACTGATGCTAACCCAACCGGCAAACTGGTAGCCCATTTGTTTCCAGTGATGGAAGATCCAACCACCTTCGATAACAGTGGCACCATCTAAACCAGCAATGTATGGTGAAGCAAAGACACCAAGACACATTGAACCCAAGATCCCACCAATACCGTGGACAACAAATGATCTGGTGGTATCATCAATACCAATCCATTCATTGACATTATATAGTAATCTACAACAAACTGCAACAAAGATTGAAGTAATCATAGACCAATATGGAGAATAGAACCCACAGGATGGGGTGATGTTGACTAAACCAACAACAGCACCTTCACATGCTGAAATGATTGACCATTTACCAGTGATAAAGTAATCAACAAGGGTGAATGCAAAACAAGCTGCTGATGCTGCAATTTGGGTGTTGGCCATAATATAACCGGTTCTAACGCTAACAGATAGTAAAGTACCAGAGTTGAAACATAACCATGTACACCAAATAATGGAAACACCAATGAAAGTTGCAATTGGGTTTTGTGGTCTGTAATCTTTACCAGTGTTTGGATCCTTCCAGTCTCTTCTCTTACCAACAAACCAAGAGAATGCTAATGATGAAACACCGGAAGCAATATGAACTGGTCCACCACCGGCAAAATCTAAAGCACCTAATTTGTATAACCAACCATTACCACACCATGTTGAGTAAGCAAATGGACAGTAACAAACCGTACACCAAATAAAACCAACAACTAAAGACGGTAATATTCTAGCTCTTTCTGCAATTGCACCAACAAAAATTTGCACTGTTGCGACAGGGAAGAAAATAGAGAAAGTGAAGTAGATAATTGATGGAATGGTACCACCTTCAATGAAAGGACCAGCACCAATATTTTGTAGGGCACCCCATGAAAAGTTCCCCATCACAGCTGAAGCCGATGGGGAAACAGCTAGTGAATAACCGAACAAGAACCACTGAAGTGTGATTGTGGCTGTCACCATATAAGATTGAAATAGAATTTGAATAATGTTCTTTCTTTTCAATGCACCACCATAGAATAAACCAATACCCGGTGTTAAAATCATAACACCAACAGTGCAGAACATAACATATCCCATATCAGAAGTACTATATTATTTTTATTAAAATATTCATGTTAGTAAAGAGGTTAAAGAACCAATATGATGTCATAGAGATCACAAACGGCTGTGCGTGTCACCAACCATCTCTGGCTTGTTTGTTGGTTGGATGACGATGGAACAATAATTGACATTAGGTAACATACTTGAATGTAGCAGTTTCATCTGCCAATGTAGATAAGTCTCTTTTAGCAGCTGCTATTAGGTTTGCTGACCCGAGACCAGAGTTTGCATAGCCTCCCATTTTTAGTTGTTGATAAAATCTATAGGAATTTCAGAGTAGCAAGAATAATTGCCAAGTCAAATAAATGTGGGAAAAATATTCAATTAACCAGAATCTGTGAAAAATGAATCAACAAGGTCGAAAAGTCTTGGTATTTGTTGATAACAAAGTAAAATGAAGTTAGTTTCAAGATGTGGATAGTTTAAAAGACAGCTCTTGCTAAAATTAATAACGACAAAACCGTAGGACCAGATAATTCTGATTAATGTCAACAGTTGAGAAATGGGACATATAAGCAGTTATTTATACCATTTCAAATAATACAAGGACAGCGAATACATAGAAATCTCTTCATTATCCCATATATTAAGCAATCAAATCGGGTATTAAGGGATGATGATGATGATGCTTATCTTATCATTGTGGGTCTTTGATATCAGGATGTACATCTAAAACAACCAAAGAATAGAAAAAACGTCTTGGCAAAGATATTATTCTACGTTACAATAGTAGTTACATAATCTATTTCCTGATTTGGAATAAAATACCGGAGAATGTGGTACTAACAAACTGAGGGATGAGCGTGCGAGTAAGAGAAGAGAAGAGAAGAGAAGAAGTACTGAAACAAAGCGCGCGCAGTCATACATAGGTAGTATGTAGTGTGATTTGGTTGAATTGTTGCATGTGCGTGATGAATCAACTCAATTATATACAATATATATCGGTTCAAACTATTATTATCACAACCAGCTGACCAGAAGCATGGTTCAAAATATTATCATACCAAATAAAATTTCTCGTTGTAAGAAAAGATAGAACAAAATCTTGCCTCTTGTCTTTTCTCCCGGTTGGCATAGGGAAGGGAGCTAGCTAGCTTACCGGGAAGATTTCACTTTATTCTGCTTAAATATTGTTTTGTATATAGAGTAATGATGAACGTGTAACCAAAAAGTTTTATGGCTATTCTTCAAAATCGTTAAAAGTGTTGATTCCATCGAATCACAAAACTAAAAACACAAAGACACATACATATCCACCCTACTGGACTATAATTGGCTTGCGTCACGTTATTATACAGAAAACCGCCAAACATAGACCGCTATTCAAGATAATCCAATCATGTTTAAGATGATCAGTTGATCCACGTATGGCCTAGCGATCAACATTTTGGATCTGCGTCCCTTACGCTCCCGATTCCTGATTAGATGCTGATAACGGCTTTCTTTTGTTGATAATTATCAAACCCTCGATCTATAAATTTGAAGTAACCTACTCGAAGAAAAGAAAATTTCTCATTCATTGCACCTACATCCGTCATATTTAGACAATAGAGCTCAATGTTACGGGTCTCAAGTAAGTAAAAAACACACAATTTTATGGATTACCGATATAGCATTAAAAACAAAAAAAAAGCCAAAGATGTCCCCCCCCCTCCCCCTCAGACGCTCTTTAACTGGGGATCGAATAAAACGAGACTGAATAGGCTGATAGATAGGCTGTAATCACATCGCAACAAACACTTAATAAATTTTCCCATGTATAAGCTTTTGGCCAATTAAAATTCCTAATTCGGTCTATTAGAGGCAGTGTACCTTTTTACTTAATTATTAGTATGAATACTTATCATTTAATGTATGTGGTGCTTGCTTCTATTTAACTCAAACACGACATAATAAAGAAAGCTTCTAGACACTTGTACTCTGGTAATCCACTGATAGGTTCAGTTTCAAAGTGTTTTCAAGTTATCAGAAGTTTGTCTCACTATAAATATTTAGTGATTCTAGTTCTAATATTATCTATACTCTATACTCTATATACAAATATAAAAGTATTCTATTAAGGAAAATTGCTGGTATTACGTTTTTATTCCAGCCCAAACATTTTTCTGTCGATTTCTGGTAATTCGAAATCAGTGCACTCTTGAAGTTGTTCAATTGATGTTGCACATTCACCATTATTTAACTCTTTGTATTTATAGTATGCCATCTTTAATTGTAAAATGGAAGCCCTTATTTTGATTTCTTCCTCGGTCCATCTGCATGGAACCATACCATTTTCCCAACCTGGAACAGCATACACCTGTTTGTTCAATTCTAAAGAATATAAGACATCTTCTGGGTACATCATGTTATGGAATTTTGGAGAATCACCTTTTTCAGTTAACTGTTGTTTCTCTTCAGCTTCCATTTGTTCAACAGAGGGTAATTGAATTTTCTTTGATAAAACTTTAGCTAACCAAGCACCTTGAGTCTCACTTAATCTCGTTGGCAAAACATACCTTGGAATAGAAATGAAGGCTAAACCTGGATAGTTGTAACTCAATAATTGTTTATATAAACCAAGGATTCTTTCACCGTTGGTGATAACTGGCTTGTCACTTTCATTCAAAGTTTTCAAGTACGGATAGTGTCTTAAATAACCAGTTGCAAATATAACATGTTCAACATTCTCTAAAGTGGTACCATCAACAAACTTAAGAGACTTAGTTGCAGCGTCAAATGATTCGATATCGCCAACAGTTTTGATATAGTCACATATCCCTCCTGGTAACGAACTAGGAGATCTTGCACTTTTATAAATTGGCCTTTTTAAATTACTGGCTAATTGGAAAGCAATATCAATTCCGGATGCTGAATTGCCAACAACCACAATGTTACCTTCCAAATCTTTCAATTGTCTATAGTGTTTAAAATTTTTCGCATGGCTAACTGAGCCAGGATACTTTGCAACCCATTCTTTTATGCCTTCCTTTTCTGGAATGAATGGTAGATCATAATGACCTGAAGCTAATAGAACTGCATCAAAGAATTCAACAGTATCAGGTTCATTCTCATCAGCTTTCAATCCACCATCAGTTTTATCACACACTTTTCTGTATGTTATTTGCCATTTGTTGGATTCCTTCGCTCGCAAATATTGAATGTCAACAACATTCGTCTCAAACTTGATGTAGTCTTTAATGTCTTTCGAGTATTCATGGATGTACTCTAAAACTTGATCCTTGATAGGAAACAGGATCGTACCTTTTGGGAATTTAGTGTCGTTGTACTCCATAATTGGATAAGGAACGTTAGTATCTAGGGATTCATAAACGGCACTTGGCCAGATGAACTTGTTTTCATTCACCTTAACAGGAATTAAAGAAGTAGGATCATGTGGGTTTAAGGAAGGTATATCAAAGGCTTTTTTACTGTTGTAACTCTCGTTGTAATAGTTCCATAAACCACCGGATGATGATCTTCTTTCGAATCCAACGATTCTATCAAAAGCTTTTTCTTGAAGTAAAGATTTAATAGAAGCTGTACCGCAAGGGCCACCACCAACAACTGCAATTGATTTAATTATTCCAAGTTTTAGTTTAGACATATCTTGGATATCTAAAGACCTTTTGTTTGTTTTCAAATGGTGAACTTTTATGATTGTACATGAAGAGTAATAGTATATCTAATAAGAAAGATATAGGTTAGATTTTGAGAATCAGATTTTAAGAGTCAGATTTGAAGAGTCAGATTTACGCGATATTGCTTAAGACCGTTAGCGATAGTCTCGCAAACTACCCAATCAGGAGTCTATTCAAATGAACCATATAGAAAAAGTGAGATGAAGGCTTCTTCTAATGTACACGAGATGTATTCAATTTATAAGGATAATCAACAACATATCAGCTTAATGTGAAATGAAAATAGAATGAAAACGAACAGAACGACGGACTTTGAAAAGTTTCACAAAACTTTATTATCATATAAACTCTATATAAGAGTTTAAAAGCGGTTCGAAGCAATAAATCTAAATACATATATTACATTCATAAAAGGACACCCCCACGTTAGACCCCAACCGATATTATAGTCCATCAAGTCAAGAACAAAACAGACCGGGCGCATAGACAAGTATGGCATTGTTAGAATGCTTAGAACAGCTCAATTTCAATAGGTTCAATTCAATCCACCAATTGACTACCTTCTTATAGCGACTTGATAAGTAGTGTTACAAAACTGGCAAGCTAATGCACTGCGGCGAGGAATGTTTTTTCGGGAAGTTAACGTGCACACACAAAGTTATTATCCAATTAGATTAAGAAATAAGCTGATAAATCCCCATTCTTATCAAAGGTTTCTTGGTATAGATATATATTTTTTTAAAATAACACATGTTTACCCGTTCGTCCCGTGGAAACATTCTTACTATTAAATTTTTGAATGTGGTAATTTAGAAATATGTTTGGTTGGAAATTAAACAGTATAGTCAAAGTTGGCTTGCAATCTCATTACAAACTGAGCAATTGTCGTGAAAGACATACCTACCTACCAACTAAGCTCATCTATATACAACTAGCATAGAAGACCATTTGTTAACACAGAATCCGCCATTTTCCATCATCATTTGTCTAGGCTCTTCATATTTTTTCTTGGTTGCCGCCGCATGGCAGGGCGTAGAGTAAGGATATTGATCTCTCGCTCTATTTCATCGACACTGGCTCTATGTTTTGCCTAAATCGGATAAGATTAGTATGCGGCGATAGGGCAACAGTTTACAGCTGTATTCTTATGATTGGTGATAAAAAGGGTGTAGGTTTAGTGTGCGAATAAAAGGGGTTTTGATAATGGCGACAAATTTGGATTTCCAACTCCTGAATTGAAAGGTCCAGCTAGTAAAGGGTCCTTCTTTTTGTGAAATGATCTTTAAGGGTCTTGGTATTTATTTGATAGCATCGTTCAGGTAGTTCTATTTTTTTTACATTCTCACCACTATATAAGTAGTCCCATTGCTCTCCTTTTATTTGCCTAGAAACTTTCCTAGATCATGATCGAGTATTTTTGGAGCTTAATCAGTTTTATCAAACTGAAAAATAATAAAAGATAAATTGTCAATCAATTGTTATAGAAGCTGGTCTTATTATACAAAAAGTTTCAATTGCTTCGTACACTTAATTTCAAGACAAAACAAACATAGCTTTGATTCATTTTATACTTATAAACTTATATACTTTCCCGAGAAGAAATAAAAACTAATAAACAGAACCAATCATGGGTGCATTTGCTGATTCAGGTCTAGGTTCGGCCCAATTACTTGCCAAAGTCAAGCGTGACTTGTCCACTTTGGAAGACGATACTTCCACTTATGTTGGTGCTGATATGGCCTACGTTTTAGTTTGTACCGTTGTTGTTATGATTTTAACACCGGGTATTGGTTTATTCTATGGTGGTGCATTGAAAAGAAAGAACATTATTCAAATTCTATTTCAATCTTATATGGTGACAGCCACAATCACACTTCAGTGGTTCTTATTCGGTTATTCACTAGCTGTTTCTACATCATCTTCATCTGTTATAGGTAACTTTTCATGGGGTGCTTTACAACACGTTGATGCTGGTCCATTCATTGAAGGTGGTACCATTCCATCAATTCTTTACTTTGCTTTCTCTATTTTCTTCCCAGTTGCCACCGTGCAAATTTTTGTTGGTGCCATTGCTGAAAGATCCAGAGTGCTACCATCTTTAGTTGTTGGTTTTATTTGGTGTACGGTCTGTTACTGCCCATTTGCTTACTCAACATGGAATGGTAATGGTTGGCTATACAAATTAGGTGAATTGGATTTTGCCGGCGGTGGACCAGTTCATATTGCTTCCGGTGTTTCATCATTAGCATTCTCATTCTTCATTGGTAAAAGAAAGGACTGGAAAGATCCAAATACTGGTAAAGATTACAGACCACAAAACCCTATTGCTACCTTTTTGGGTGTTTCCATTATTTGGTGTTGTTGGTTATGTTTCAATTCTGGTACCTTACTATCTGTCAACGTTAGAACGGCTTACATTTTAGCCAATACTCAAATTGCAGCAGCATCAGCGTGTCTTGCATTCACCCTTGTTGATTACTTTATTACTGGCAAATGGTCAATCATTTCAGCTTGTGAAGGTGCTATTGTTGGTTTAGTCAACATCACTCCTTCTTGTGGTTATTATTCTCCATACTGGGCTATGATCACTTCATTGCTAGTTGGTGGTGTTTGTAGATCTTTATACGACATAAACGAATGGATGGGTATTGATGATACCACCAGATCATTTGTTGTCCACGGTATTGGCGGGATCTTGGGTTCAATGTGTCTTGGTGTCTTTGCTTCACCATACATTGCTGGTTTAGATGGTGCCACTGTTATCGAAGGTGGCTGGATCTTCCATCACTGGAAACAAATGGGTTACCAAACTGCTGGATGGGTTACTGTTTCTGTTTGGTCATTTGTTGGTACGTATGCCATCTGTTTCTTGGTTGACAAGATCCCAGGTTGTAAGTTGAAAGGTATTCCTGAAGCTGAAGACATGGGTATGGACTTGTTTGAAATGGCTGAAATTGATGGCCATAGTTTCGAAGAGTTTAGCACTATGGTGAGAAAGACTTCAGAAGCCGTTGCATATGGTCCTGAAGTTATTGATGGCACTGCTATTGCTACTGGATCTTCTTCTACTGAAATGCATGATGTGAAGAATAGTCATCATGTCATCAAAAGTGAAGAAATAGTCTAAACAGATTAGTTAGTCTTATGTTTCGCGTTTATTTTGCTTTTTTTTCTCCCAGTGTATTGTGATGACTTATATTTTATAACTATTGTTTGTTAAACTAAACTAATCATTTGAGAGTTTATTGTATACGTTCCTAGAGAATTTTTTAATTGTTTCAAATAACAATTTTATCATTACAATTAATATTATTACAGTTGTTGACAGATAGTTTTTTGTAATTCTTCATAAGGCGTAAATAAAAATCATAGAAAAAAGAACAGGAGGAGAGGGAAAAAAAGATAAAGAGTCATATAAACAAAGAGATAAAACTAGTGTATTAATTTCAAAAATAACATTATTGAAAAAAACAGAAACCAAATTAAACTCCTCCATGCTAAAAATTTTAAATAATTGGCATTGACTTCAAGTCAACGTTAACATAAGGATTCTCAGGGTTACATTCAATATCCAAATCCAACTTCCAATGTCTATTAACTTTCTTGAACTCTTCTTCGTCAATACCATGATCAGAATAATCTTTGAAATGGAACAAAACTCTACCATCAGGTTTCTTCTCTAAGATTGCTTTTTCAAAGCTGTAATTAATACCTGAATAATGATTAATTTCAGTCAATAAATGACGTTTAATATGATGATTTAAATTTCTAACAAACTTCTTCGATCTCGAATTCATTGTTGGTTTGATCTTCTCCATATTGTTATGAATTGAATTCAAAATAAATGGTGGCAGGTAATTCAACTTAATGTGATAATAATCAAAGTCGTTATCCCATGTTTCATCCTTCAAGAAACTTTCAAAAGAAGTTAAATCATCAAATTGTCTAATTGGAGGTTCTTCTAATTTATAAATAGTCTCTTCATGCCCATCTTCAGAAACTTCAGAGTGGGTTGAAATGACAGATGATCTTCTAGCTGGAGGGGAAGATAAGTGTTCAACTTGAATTGGTTCTGTGTTGGAAACGTTTGAGACTGACTTCTTTCTCCCCATCTTTGGTAAAAAGAATTTATTTGAGTTAAAGTTTAGATCGTTGATTGACGTGACAATACACTAATAAAAGTGGTATACTTTTTCACTAATGAATGAAGCAAGCATTAAGTCAAAGTTATTTTAAACAAGGAAGATGTGTTGGAGGGCTTGAAGGATATTTATATGAAAAGATTTAACTATGGGATAGGCTTTGAAGGTCTTGGTTGTAGTGGTACAAAACAAACGCAGATCCTAAACCAACCAATAGAAAGTTAAAGAGGGGGAGTAGATGGATAATAATCTTAGTTACATCACATCAATTTCATTTGATTATGTTAATTAAACACTGGTTGCAAATCAGTAGTTGAATCCTACCACAACCGCCACATAAAATTGCTGCTAAGTTGCAACTTTGATCGGTAGTAACCCAAGTAAAAAGAACCGATCTATGGAGTCAATTAAGCCAATGGCTGGATTGTGTTGGAGGTCACGAAACTTGGTACCATTAAATAGAAACTACTCAATTTGGAAATGTACATAGAGATGAAATTCTTTAATTAAAGCAGAAAGCAAAAAATAATAATAATAATTTGGTTTTGTATAAGATATAAAGTAAAGAATGTGTAATGTGGTAAAAATAAGAAAAAGAGGTCATTTTTTGAAAGAAAAAGAAAATTATATTTAATAGAGAGCGAGGAGAACATTTTCAAAACTCCGATATAACGAAAGAACTGTTTCATTTCTTCTTAATTGGTTGGAAAAGATTGATATTCAAGTTTCTTATTGAGTACAAGTTTTTCTAATTGGTTTTGGTATATTATGTATTCGAGTGGAGAGAGGACACCATACAAAACCGGTTTAACGAGTTCCATAAATGGAACCACTATGAGAAGCTAATTACAAATATTTACGGTTAATAAAGCAGTCAATGGTATCTTGAAAAGGTGAGATCAATCAACAACGCGATAACCAATTGTTCTCAGTTTAAAGCTGAGTTTCTATTTCTGGATTGATAATTCATTTACTTTGTCTAAGCTTTAAATGTCAACAACATATTGGCAGACAGACCAATCAAATCTGAGAAACGGGAATTGCTAGAAATTGAATCATTTCGAAGAATCAAGGGTTCATTTTGTTTCCATACTTTAGTGAATGATACATTTGAGTGTTTCAAGTTCTCATACTCATATCCTTGGTATGAAATATCAAAAGTTATCAAGTTTATCTTATTCACCTAAGTGTTCTCTTTTGGAGTGTTAAGCTAACCAACACGATAAACTCTATAGTACTGGGGGATTTTTTTTCTTATCTCTATCAAAAGATGGGGAATTGTTGAACGGCTTTTACTTTTTCTTACTGTATGAAAGTCATTGTGTTAGCCACGATCGGAAGAAACTAATGGGTTAGTTGTTTGTTAATCGGATATTAAACTTCTTTGAACTCAGTTAAAATACAATACAATACAATACAATACTACTATGTTCTAAAGGTTTAAATATGTTGAATAACTTTGATATTAACCTAATGTATGACAAAACATTAATCTCAAAAGTGGTATCGGTGTATAACTGTATTGATTTAGAGATTGATGAGCATCTTCGGAACATATTTCATTTCCGATGATCATAATACATATACACCTTTTGTAATAGTCTGGTATTCTTTAGTTTCTCCAGTTTTCTACAGTTGAAGTTAAAGTCTCTTTTTGATCAATCTATCTTTTTTCTAAATAGAATACTTGAGTCATTTTTATTCCGGATCATATGCTATATCAATCATTTTAAACCCCGGATAAAAAAGAGTGAGTATTTCTAATGAGGCGAGTGGGGTGGGGGTGGGTACTATAAATTGCTGACAGGCTGTGTCTGTTGGTCCTTTTTTTTTTACCTGATCTAGTGATTTGCTTGCATGTATTTTGAATATACTGGTATTCTCTTCTGTGATCTACTAATTTATCTTTCTTTCACTATTTATTCAATCCAACCGTCATTCGATAAACAATCATCAACTTAGAATTATATAAACTAATTTATTACAATCATTTCTAGAATGTCCGAATCAATAGCTAGCAAATTCTTCAACAGAAACGTTGGTAACCCGTTCTCATTGTCATTAAGTTGGCTTAATATGATGGTTGGTGGTTCCAGCTTCCATCGAATTATGAACTTTCCACTTCCCGTTCCACTTGAAAAAGGTGGGCATTGCCAATTTTTAACTAATTTATCGTTAATGTTGACTTTATTCTACTTCACTTTGAATATTTTCATCCATCTGTTTGAAATTAAAAAACTGGACCGTGTTAGAGCCTATATCAATGCCATCACCCTATCCCTTGAATTTGTTGTTACAACAGTTTACTGGAGTTTGAAACTCACTTTCAAAGAACTCATTATGGCTGGTTCAAATATTCCTTTAGCTTTAGATTTGGCCATTCATTTAATGCCTTTTGCCTCCTTGTGCATTGAATATTTCTGTTTTATGCACGCTTGGCCAGTCACTTACTCTCATGGATTCGGCCTTGTTTACTTTTTAACAGCCAGCTATTGGTTCTTTTTGGAACATTTATTAGCAGGTGAAGGTCAAATCAATTATCCTTACCCTTTCTTGAACGTTGATACGCCTAAAAGAGTTGTTATTTTTGCCTTTATCGGATTTGTTGCTTATTTATCATTTGTCGCCAACAAAATTTTACACACTTTGCTTGTTAAGAAAACAAACGCTAAACTTGATAAAAATGAATGAAATTGGCGTTCCCAATTACTATTTTCTCATTACTATAGCTTTTGCTTGATGGTTTATCTAAAAGACGATGTGTGAATGTAATCCACCCATTTCGATTTTTATTATTATTGTTTTCTCTGTTATATCTTTTTATTTTCTTCTATACCAAAAAATTACTCCGATTGCATTTCATAATACTCTTACTATTTATGAATATTTTCCAAAAGCTTTTTCCTTCAAAGAATTATCAACCCTCCAAAGTTATAGTTTTATTTATACATCAGTTAATTAGTTGAGAACAAGACCAACCATACAAATAAAACTATAAAATCAATCAGACCCCGAAGAAATTTTAAGCGTCGATTGACCTTATATTTGTACTGTTTTTTTTATTCAACTTTTAGGGTCGTTCAACGATTTTACCAACAAGCCGCACGTATACCATGGTGTATGTATACTTTAAAAATAAAAAGAAAATCTTGTCTAAAGAAAGGGCCTTTTCATAGATTGGTATCTCTACTCTTAATCCCTAGTCTTGGAATGTTTGATGATGAGCATACAGTCAGATCACCAATGGGCGTTTTTATATAACATTAAGTCTTTTATTTATGAAACATATAATATCAATCAATCCAAGGATACTTCCCAGAGTGGGTAGCTCATCACGATTACTACACCCTATTTCAAATCATAAATACTTGAATTTCCACAAATGTTTCAAATCTACTACAGG
The DNA here is from genome assembly GCA_003707645.2 of Ogataea trehalophila. Lineage (NCBI taxonomy): Eukaryota > Fungi > Ascomycota > Pichiomycetes > Pichiales > Pichiaceae > Ogataea > Ogataea trehalophila. The sequence continues at coordinate 60,684 of PPKI02000036.1, forward strand.
TTTGACTCCCAATAATAGCAAAACAATAAAATCAAATATAAAATACGATGATGACCAGCAACTATACAACGATAATGTCATCCGAATGATGGGGTTGTTTAGTGATTTAATGTCAAAGGTTGACAAAGAGAATGGCAAGAAACAGAAACTAGCAGTGAAACTCACGCTACAACAAGAACTATTCCAATTGATCGAGAATAATGCGAGTTCAGATTCGATTTTGGAGTTTTTGAAGAACTGGAGTACAGCTAATAAAAATAAAAAGAAATACATGGCTTATTTAAGTAATGAAGTACTAAGCAATTTAATTTCAATAGTACCCAAAACTGAGTTTTTGAAACTTTTCAAACTGTTGATCTCGTGCAATGTTGAATTCTCAAATAACAATATTAATAATGTTACAGAGTTTGATACGTTGATCAGTTACATACTAAGGTATGGATCCAATGAAGAATGTGAGACCATTTTAAATCCATCGTTGACAAATAAAAGTGAAGTGATAATAAATCAATACTCTGTAAAAATGATTGAATCGATAATCAATTACTACAATAGAAATAAGAATATTTTGAAGCTTAACGAAATTTCACACTTCTTGACTGAAAAGAAAAACGTTTTAAAATCTGCCTCTGAACCATCGAATTTCTTAAAGTTGTTAGAAATTGAAGATCCAAAGAAATTTGCCAATTTATCGGATGTATTATATCATTTGGAACATGGTTTAAACCATCATTCTGCACAAAACAGTGATATTATAACGGCGCTTCTCCCACCAAATGAATTGGTATCCTTTCATTTACAGAATCTAAAGAAATTGCATACGGTTAGTCAGATAAGCAGATATGTTTTGATTAGTTATCTTTTATATTTCATACCAAGTCTTGTTCCAATGTTTGAAAACCTTGGAATATTGTCACTTTACAACATTAATGAAATTTTAATGGCCAATGATACTTTGAAACCACTAGTGGTGAATAATTTGAAAGATCTAAGAGTTTTAAATTTTGTTATGGAGATTATTTCAGATGATCAAATGGTTTCAGATGATAGCTTATTCGAGTTACTAGAAAATGTTGTGAAATTTTGTTTAAGAGAAGATGGGGTTAACGAGATAACAAAAAAGTTATTAAGATCGATTAATAAGAGGTTTAGTTCAGCAGAGATTAATTTATCAAGGATGAATCAAGTGTATGATACACTATTGAAAAATGATATTGAAACAGATTTATTACCTTTTGAAATATCTTTGTTTGAGATAGTAAACAACAGTCAGTCAGCTAACTATGAAAAACTAATCCAATTTTTGAAAAAAGACAAACCGTCAGAAATCATTGTACTCCACGGGTTTTTAGTTGATGCTATTTTTTCAGCTGTTGATCAAAGCATGCACTCACACCTATTGATGGTGTTATTGAAGTCCAATATTAAATTAAAAGACAACAAACTGGTTTCAAGTTTATTTCTCAATGAAGAACTGTGCAAATCTGTTTGGAAGGTTGAAAATATTAATAAAGAAGAAAATACTCTGATCTTGGTTAAGAAACTAGACAGGGAATACCTCACGACTTTTATTAAACAAACATTGAGTAATGATAGTGAAGTGACTGATCTTAAACTATTGAGCATTTTGCTGAATCATTTAAGGTCTAACTTAGACCATGGAAATTATGAAGATATCGATGAATATTTTCAAAAAGTATTGTTAATTGTCAGCATCTCAGCTGAAAAATCCATTAAACCAAATTCCATTTTTGATTTGTCCGATTTTATAATAGTTTTATCAGGTATACTTGAGAAGGCAGATATTAGGTCCTTAACAAAATGGGATAAACAAGTCGTTCATTTCTACGCAATGCGAAAGTTGAAGCATTTGTCAAATAATAACATCAATTATCTTCTTCAATATCTAATAATATTTTATCCACAGATGCTAAATTTATCTTCGTTAGAGGTGCAAACATTCTTTCAAATGCATTCCATCTTTAGTGCCAAATTAAGACTCTTTTTCAAAGGATTGTCAATTCCATCTTTTTCGCTCGAAAATTTGGTTTTAAATGGTGAGTTGCCAAGCTCTGAGATAGTATCATTGGTTGATATGAAGTTTGTCAATAATAATAACAGGGAACAATTATCTGTGGCAATTATTAGAGTACTTCAAAATGCTCTTAAGTTCCCAAATGAAGAAAACAGATCGATTGTCAATGTGACCCAGTTTCTTCAAAAAAATATCAAATATGTGAATTGGCAGAAAACACAGTTGTACGATACCATTCAAAAGAGTAATTTCAAGTATGATACAATGGAGTATCATCTATATATATCGAAAAGTTATGATGAAATCATGAAAGTAATCAACGAGGGTGATGATAATCAGGAATTGCAGGAGTTGAATAAGTACGTGGCTATTCACATGTCAAAATTTATTACACATGAACAATTCCCCAACGTATTCACTGGATTACTAGATAAAAATTATATAATTCCAAACACGCCAGAATTTGATCAGATGACTGTTGAGACTTTGAGGTTCAGTAACGATGAAAGTAAAGAAATGCTATTGAGGGGTACTTCTTCCAATGAGGTGTTTAATAAACGAGAAAGAAGATTTGAAAGGTTTGTTAAACAGTATCCAAAAGAGTTGATTCTCAGGATAATCAACTACAGGTTGCTTCGACGTAGTATTGACGAGGTGAAATTTCTTTTAAAAGTTTGGGAGACAAGATGTGAACTTGAAAAAGAGGGGAAAGCAAAAGATGATAATTTGATAATTCTCAATAGATTGAAATTGCATTCTGATATCAGGTTTGAAAAGATTCTCAAAAAAAAAGATTCTGGGTACGTTCCTAACACAATTCAAGGTTTAGTGAACGAATTAGAGTCTATGCTTGAAGCTAACTATGGTTTGACAAATTCAACTATTCCTATTGTTTCTATCAATCATTTACATGTTTATAATCTTGAAAGAATGTCTAACAATGGGGTTGACTTTAAGTTGTTGTTGCAGTACATTTTAACTTATTATCCATTATTTGAAGAAATCCTTGATAAGTTGAAAATTAAAGAAATTTTATTCAACAATAAAGAGGAACCTATCAATAATGCGAAACCACAGGTAAGATTCACCAGATTGATCAACGAAACGTCAACAACAAACTATCTCATTGGACTTGTTTACAATGGCGCATTCAGATTGGATCTATCAAACGACCAATATCTGGAACTGATGCAAGAATTTATAAAAGTTTATAACGAATATCATTGGAAAATTCCTGGATTATTTGACGAAAAAAATTTGAAGATTGTTATATTCAGAGCGTTCAAAGAGATTAAATATAATCCCACAATTTACTTCCAACTTTACTCACTTATATTCAACGAGAACGAAAAACCTAAATACGACAAAATTGATGAATTGAAAAGCATGATCTTAGATAAAATTATGTTTGGATTGATTAAAAATGATATCAAATTGGCTGTTGAAAAATACAAAGGTTTGAAAAATCAAAAACTGTTCAAAATAACACCAACAACTTATAGTTTTTTCATTAAGAAATTGAAAAACAGCAAAAATTATAATGATGCTCAGATGGTGTATAACGGTATGATGGAGAATTACCCTGAACTGAAAAAGAATGTTAAGCACCAATATTTTAGGAAACGTGTAAAGAATTAGAGTGGTGTAGATTAGGATAAACTTAATGTGATTTAGTAGTTATAATAATATATAAAAGTGAAAGAAAAAAAGAACAATCACGTGATCAACCTCTCAGATTCCAAATTCGGCAGGTCCGAATTCTATGAGAGTTGAATTAAATTATTAACCAGGACATTTTTTAATTAGTATCAGTATTGGGTAAGAGGCAATATAATATATATGAACTAATAAATTGACAGTTTTCTTACCTAATATATTTCTATCTACTCTTGACACAAACCACTGAGTTTATCGTGTACTTAACCTGAGTATACAGGTAATTTCAATTAATATACTAAAAATGAAGATAGTGCCATCCTTAGCTTTGATATGCCTATCAAGCTTAGTGCACAGTTGGTCTGTTGACTTTTTGAGCAATCAGTTATCGCATTATTATCAAGAGATACAGCAGCAACTCCCACAATTCTACAACGTTTTCCAGAATAATTACAACAACGAAAACAATGATAACCCGCAACTTTATGAAGCTATTGATACGTTCATTTCATTAATTGAGAAAGGTGAAATTAAGAACCTTAACGTTGAAGTCAATGAAGATAAAGAATCCATCCATTATAGTCAGGTTCCAACGGATGAATTACCAATCGATTTATCGTCTTATGAAGGTCAATACGTTATCAGATTCAGTAATTGGAAAGACAAAGAAACTAAAGAGTCAATCATTTTTGCTGCAAGCAAACTACATATAAACATATGGGAGGTTGCTTCTGCTCATAAGTTTATCGATTTACAATTGACTGAAGAACAAGGTTTAAACCTTTTAAACTTAATATATTTAAAGAATAACAATGCTAAATTTGAAATGAATATGGTTATTAACGACTTAGCACAGTCTGTGTTTGAAACTTATCCTGTGAATGTTGAAGATTTCAACATTAAGGACGTTGACGATATTTCAACTAAAGCTGATATTTTCTTCAGACAGTATCGTACCCTGGCTGATATTTACAACTGGCTTGACTTGTTGGTCAGTACCTACCCAGATCTATTAACTATGGAATGGATTGGTCAATCTTATGAAGGACGTGACATTAAAGCGTTGAGACTAACTGCTCACAGGGATAAATCTGCTAAAAGTTTGAAGACTGTTGTTATTACCAGTGGTATCCATGCAAGAGAATGGGTCAGTGTTTCTACTGCTTGTTATGTTTTGTATCAATTTCTACTTGATTACGAAATGGGGGATCCAAAAGTTGTTTACTATTTGAAAAACATGGATTTCTTATTTTTACCGGTTATGAATGTAGATGGTTATTCACATACTTGGACTGCTGATAGATTGTGGAGAAAGAATAAGCAAGAAACTTACAATCCAAGATGTTTTGGTATCGATATTGATCATTCATTTAACTTCCACTTCACCAAGAGTGACGACTCTCCGTGTAGTGAAGACTATCCTGGTGAAGGTGCCTTTGAAAGTTTGGAAAGTTATGCTTGGGACAAATATTTGAATGAAACCAAGCATGATCATCCGATTTATGGTTATATTGATTTACATTCCTATGCTGAAGAAATATTGTATCCTTATGCTTTCACGTGTAACGAATTACCAAGAGACGAGGAAAATTTATTGGAATTAGCATACGGTTTAAGCCAATCGATCAGACTCACCAGCGGGAAGAATTACGGTGTTGTGAGTGCTTGTGAAGATAAAAATTCTGATTTACTACCTTCAATGGGCGCAGGCTCAGCTTTGGATTATATGTATCATAATAAGGCCTATTGGGCATTTGTTTTGAAGTTGAGAGATAGCGGTTCACATGGGTTCTTGTTACCTTCAAAATACATTGTCCCTGTGGGAAATGAGATTTATTCGTCAATTAAATATTTCTCTTCATTTGTTTTGTCTCCTGAATAGATTGATTGAACCGAAGAGTTTCAATTTTTATTTATTTATATAGTTTAGAAATAATGATTTGTGTGTTTTTTTATGTTGGCTGATTTTATGTATGACTCTACTTGATTAATCTAATAAGTTTCAAAATTAGGGGAAAAAAGCAAGGGCTAGCGATAATTTTGTTTTGTTTTCTCAATGGAAAAAAAGCCTGTTGAGAGCATTTTAGAGAAAGTCGGAGCATATATATATCTAAATAAAGAAGTAGTCTTACCAAGTCCTTTAGTTATCGTCTTCTTCAATAAGAGGTAAAGGCTTACCCTTCTTGACCATCGTAGTAATCATTTCATAAACAACCTGTGCGGCGTTGGTTGCAGTAATTTCAGAGCTATCGTATTGTGGAGAAACTTCGACAATATCAGCTCCAACCAAGTTAACATCCAAGTTTCTTAACAAATAAATTAATTCTCTTGGTAATAATCCACCAGGTTCGATGGTACCAGTACCTGGAGCAAAACCTGGATCTAAACAATCAATATCAACTGACAAGTAAACAGGATAATCCTCAGGAATTCTGTTGTGAATTGAATCTAAAATGTCTTGTAAACCAGCAGCACCATTGACCCAAACGTCATCGGCGCTGACTTGCATCCAGCCTTGTTCTGTATCTTCTTCATAATCAGCCCAATCTGTACCACTGATTCTAGTTCTTAAGCCAACGTGAACGTTGTAATCGTCACTCAATAAATCCTCTTCACGGGCCATCCAGAGCATGGAACCATGCGTGAATTTAGATTGGTCACTTGACCAAAATGATGGGTATTTGGATGGAGCCCATGTATCTAAATGGGCATCAAAATGAATAACCGCAATCTTACCATATTTCTTACGTAGAGCTCTAACGTGAGGTAATAAGATTGAATGGTCACCTCCTAACGCAATGTAACGAGGTGGCTTTGAAGCATCTATAGATGAAGATCTTCTGAATAGTAGCTCTTCAAAAGCTTTAGTCATTTGTTCTAAAGCTAATTCGTTATCCATTGGTGTCACTGGGATATCACCACAATCTAAAAATGTAGCCCAGTTTTGGTATGGGTTTATCCCTGCTCTTGTGTTGAAACCTCTCAAAACTGTTTGTCTTTGTGATGCAGTTCTAATTGCTCTTGGACCAAATCTTGCACCAGATCTATAAGTTGTAGCGGTATCAAATGGAACACCAATGATACCAATGTCATAGTCCAAGTCAGGGTTAACTAAACATTTGGATTGGTTTAAGTGTGCAAAAGTTGGAATACCGGTGAATGGCCAATCTTCACCCCACAGTTGTTGTAATGTTGGCTTTTCTTTATGGTAAACGTCTACATCTTGGGATTCCAATTGATGTTGGTTTGGATAAAAGTCCACATTTGGAGGAGAAGGAATGTAAAATGGAGTTGCTGAAACATTGCTTAGAGCAGTGAAAATAGATAATAAGGCAGAAAACTTCATTTTATTTTTGGTTTATTATCTGATTGTTTCTTATCGATCTTATGATTGAGCTGATATGCAAAGGAAAAAATCAACAAAGTTAGGTCACAATGAATGTTGGATAAATCAAAGGATACTACTATATGTATTTATATAGTAGAATTTACAACACTATTATACATTATGATTGTCATTAAAAAGATCATTAATTTGAACTGCTTAACAGTCAAATGACCATACAATCTCTCAATTCAGACTAGGGAGTAACATCAGTAAATAAAACAATAAAGAATTACCGCATTAGTACATTCTGGACACTTATCTGTCGGATGTTTATCAACGGTTTTTGTTCGTTTCACCGCCGGCGACAATTAATTTTAATACTGGCCATAGGCGGTAACCCACGCCAGGTTGATACTTCTGTTTATCTTTGTACAGTCCCCATAAATGAATGTGAAGCGAGCATTTCCCGCTAAAAAATTGCAGAATCCCGTAGGTCGCAATTATTTGCAACTTTCTTCTTTTCTGGCGGGTATTATATAATCGAAGGGAATAGTATAAATGTATTTTTATTCACCCGTTACTTTAGTAGCAGATAATAAGGGTTATAACCCTTACTCTTTGCACGTGATTTAATTAAATTTGAAACGTTGAAAAAAAATCTATCAAGCTATGTGATGCGGTTCTCGTTCACCTTCTCGTTCACTCTCTCTCTTTACTCAACGAACTGCCAATTTGGTAGAACCACACAGGGCTTCTGAAAAATTTTTATAATAGGTTTACCATTAAAAGTGATTATATGTGGGCACATACAAAACGCATCTAATAAGATTCAGGATTTTAGAATCATCAGATTATAAAAGTTCTATACATATATCAAAATGGGTAAGTTTGAATTATAATTGGGATTACACATTAAAGTATTAATTTACCATGCAGATATTAAGCAAGTTGAGCAGCTATTCAGTTTTCAGAATGACAACAGCATTCAAGAAGGGAACTGAAATATTTTACAAGTTCTAGAAATAGCTATTGATAATCTTGACCAGCCATTATTATGAAACGTATAAGACTTAACCACTATCACTATTTTAAAAAAGCTCCCAAGAGATTGAAACAGAAGATCATGATTACTTTTACTAATAACCGTACGAAACATTTATTACATGGCTTGTTGATATGCAATTTTTGATTTCGAACTGAAACCATGTCAATTTGTATTACTATTCGAAAATAGCAAAAGGAGCATCGTTGAAATGGCGGCAGAACTAAACTTTATGAAATCATAGATCAGATTCAAAGTTGATAAAAGTGATAGATACATGTATTATAGTCAGAACTTGACTGGTGAGTAATATTCACTTTACAAAATTTAATACCGTACAACAATAATAACGACAGCAGCAGCAACAACAACCTTACCAACCCAAAATGCGATGAAGAGTTCATATATATATAATTATCAAATCATCATTCTTACAATGTTTAAATGTATCTGCATGATAAATATAATCCAAATTAATGACAATAATCCAACAGCTTAAAATTTATCACCAAAATACTAACATGTCTATGTTGTTTCTTTGAAAAAAATTCAATTTTATTATAGGTAGAGTTATTAGAAATCAAAGAAAGGGTGCTGGTTCAATCTTCACTTCTCACACCAGATTAAGAAAGGGTGCTGCTAAGTTAAGAACTTTGGATTACGCTGAAAAACACGGTTACATCAGAGGTGTTGTCAAGCAAATCATTCATGATCCAGGTCGTGGTGCTCCATTAGCCAAGGTTGCTTTCAGAGACCCATACAAGTACAAATTAAGGGAAGAAATCTTCATTGCTAACGAAGGTGTCTACACTGGTCAATTCGTTTATGCTGGTAAGAAGGCTTCCTTAAACATTGGTAACGTTTTACCTTTAGGTTCATTACCAGAAGGTACTATTGTTTCCAACGTTGAAGAAAAGGTTGGTGACAGAGGTGCTTTAGGTAGAACTTCTGGTAACTACGTTATCGTCATTGGTCACAACCCAGATGACAACAAGACTAGAGTTAAGTTACCATCTGGTGCTAAGAAGATCATCTCTTCTGACGCTAGAGGTGTTATTGGTGTTGTTGCTGGTGGTGGTAGAATCGATAAGCCATTATTAAAGGCCGGTAGAGCGTTCCACAAGTTCAAGGTTAAGAGAAACTCATGGCCAAAGACTAGAGGTGTTGCCATGAACCCAGTTGATCACCCTCACGGTGGTGGTAACCATCAACATATTGGTAAGGCTTCAACTATTTCTAGAGGTGCTGTTTCTGGTCAAAAGGCAGGTTTGATTGCTGCTAGAAGAACCGGTTTGTTGAGAGGTTCTACAAACAAGAATGATGATTAGGTTTTAAATAGCTAATATTTACGTTGTTATTATTTAATTCATAAGAAAAGAACAAAAAAATAAAAATATTTATACGGGTTTTTTATCAAAAGCATTTTATTTCTAATATTGATTATATTTAAACATTGAAGTTGACGTAATAGTAACACAAATTTGTTTCTTTCAAGCTAAACGCAACGGTTCACTTTTTACCTGCTGTATCTTCGTTTCTTACTCCATCATTTTCTTCAATGTCCACTTTTGATTTGCTACCTTTGCGTTTATGGTAATGAAATGCTTTGTGAGCTTGTGCTTTAGACTGTAATTGTATTTGAGTATTAGATTGGTTTCCAACAGTACAGTTTCTTCTTTCACTACTGGCACTGTTCTGGAAATCAACAGGTACTCTCGATGGGAAACCGAAAGTCGGCCATGGTGAAACAATGTTTGGTCCATAATAGTAAGGTACCGGATAACCAGTTGAGTAAGTGAATGGTAACTTGCCGGTTCTTAATGTTCCCAATGGATGTCTCATTGCATAAGGGTTGTATTGAGCTTCGTTAGCTTTTTGTAATCTTTCTTGGGTTGGATTTGCACACTGTTGTGATTTTTTGAATTTTTGTTTGAAGAACCCCTTTAACACATCCATGGTTGTTAGTACATTTACTTATATTGCTACAAATGAGAATTAAATAATTAGTTGTATATACTTTCTTAGGTGTGGGCTGTTTATCCCAGCCTATTGGCTGTTTGTAATCTAAAACATTGTTACCTTCCATATCTTGGTTTTCTTTGTTCATCCCTTCTCTTGTATTATTATCTTTGGCTTGTTTCTTAAAATCCAATTTAGAAGTCATTGATGCATTTCTATTTTCTTTGTAATTAGTTTTCAATGTTTTAAACTTTGATGTTGGCTTGGGCGGTAGTGAATTCGGTTTATCAATTTCCAAGGAGAGACTTTGTTGGGAGGATGAATGATCAATATCCTTAAATAGAAAAATGTAGAAATCAAAAAGTTATTAGTATCATAAAAACCTATAATCTGTCTTTTTCTATTTTTATTTGGGGTATACGTACCAAATATTGAAGTTGAGCAGTTATATCCAATAGTGGAATACTAGTGCTGTCTGAGTTATTTGAATATTTTCCATTTCTTGTTTTTACTAATGGTTGTTCGATCATTTGTTAAATTGATACCTTATCAAATATGAGACTAGTTTATTCTTGGATTTATAATTTGAGTATGTAAAACTATTTTTCTAATAATTTCAGAACAATAATTATGGAATTGTTGAAATAGAAACAAACCAATTCTAAACAGTATGAATTAACCACTAGTAACAAAGAGGAGCTCTGAATAAGCTTAAATAAACGCTCAGCGATTTTTCAACACAACAACGTTTTTGTCGCGGAAAATTAGCCCTTGAATATTTTGGCTCCCTAACAACTATCAAAGGGAGTTGGAGACTAAAAATCATTACGTACAGTGTTAAACGAAATAAATACAACTACATGTATTCAACTGAGCATCAAAAATATAGTCTCTGCATATGGGCTACTATCTATTTACTATATATCTACTTTTTGCACATGTCTTCTTTTAGTGAAAATCTATTTTGATAGAATCATTTCTCTTTTTCTGAATAAAAAAAAAACAGTAAAATTTATATTAATGAACAACTAAAACTATAACAATTTTTCTTAGAAATATAAACCACGTAAGTTGAAATTTCTTCCTGAGTAAGATTAATTAAATTGCAAACTTACACGCCAAAGATCAACAAACGTAAATAATAAAAACCTCATCACACTCACCAATTTTTTTCTTTTTTTGGAGTTCTAAAAACACAAAAAATAAAACATTAAACTAGAAATAATTAATTAATTATAGATAATATTAAGTTATAAACTAAAACGTTATATTTAAGCAGATTTAGCAGCAGCAATAGCCTTAGCGGAACCGTGTAAAGCGTATCTGTGGTTTCTCTTGAACTTTGAGTCGACACCCTTTAATGATGGGTATCTGTGGGTCTTTGGCTTCTTAATACCGTTCTTGTGAGCCTTTCTTGTTTGGTTGTGAGCTGTATGGTTCTTAGACTTAGCCATTTCTATAATAATAATAATCAAAAAAAAATGTTAGTATGAAATTGAACTTGCAAAAATTAATCAGTGGAGAAAGTTTGCCCGCCAAAACAACAAAATTTTTCCAAGGATGTCATTATTCATTCAATACACAGGAAGAGAGAGATAGATGGAAAGTAACTATATTGTATCCTCACAACTTTTCATTTCAATAGAGTGATTAGGACTAGCTTAAATCAAAATAAATCCAATGTGATCAGCTTGTTTCAAAGTCCAGATTAATGATGGTAATAAATTGACTGGTTCTGCAAGTGATATGTTACTGCCTGATGTGTTTGTTTGTACAACTATGTGACTCTTGAATGATTATCATCTATAGTCTTCGATGTCAAGTTCAGCTTTCGATATTTAATTATGTTAACCTTTAGTCGATGGAACAATTACAGAATATCTTGTATATAGAAGCTATTGGAGGTTCTGTTTGTATCATATGTCTGTGAAACTTGAAACTGGCCACCTTACTACTCCTAAACCTATTGCCGATTGTTTCATTCATTGCTATATCATGTATACGGTGTACTCAAAATCTTTACAATCGGGTTCACTAAATTATAACTATGCCATGTTGCTGATGGGATTATATGTTCTTTCAAAAGTATCCTCTTGAATTTGTTTCTCCTTGAAAAGTAGGTGTATAGATGATCTCTTGAATCTTTGAGCTAAACCAGGTATATCTCTCCACTCTGTGCACCTTGAGCATGTTGTTATATTTCCACTTACTGTATAATTGTCGTTAGATAAACTGTGATTTATACGAATCTTTTTAAGAGTATATTACACCTAATACACTAGTTAATTTATGTACTCTTAAGGGGTAGTCCATTTTGGTTAAAACTTTGCCAGTACAAAGCTAGAAGGTGCATTGAATCCAACAGCTGAAAGCGAGGTTAGGAGTTTCTCACGAAAAGTTTTCCAGTCTTGCCCGTGGTTAGATACTAGGAGAAGCGCAGCGGGCAAAAGAACTTTGCGCGGAGTAGTTGAAAAATCAAAACTAAGACGTGCGCAAGACAAGAAGTAGTTTCCCAATATAGAAATAGCAGTCACATAAATACTGAGGATGTAAAAATAGACAGCTCAACTAACACCTAACACCATTATGTAGCTAGATATCTGTTCAAGACGCATCGATCGACTAAATATTTGTATAGTTGAAATGTGAGACTTACACTATCGTAGAAACAGGGCTTTTTAATCCTGTAATAGCTCTTTGGCTTTCGATTTTACAAGTAAACGTTTAGTTAAAATTCCCAAAAATAAATTATCCGAAAGTGTCATATATAAATGACAAAAAGACGTCTATATGTGTATATACAAACAAAGAAACAAAGTACAGTTTAAACTTAAGCCTTTAATTGAGCAGCGGCAAACTTTTCCTTCTTATCTTGCTTAGCTGTGGCCTTGGCACCTAAGATACCACCACCCCAGTGTCTTCTTGAGTCTTCATACTTTTCAGCAAAGTTTGCATTGATGGTGGAAACTAGCTTAGCTAATTCAGCTTCATCTTCAGCCTTGACTTCGGTCAAAGCAGCAACAGAAGAAGTCTTGTTGTGGACTAAAGTACCTAATCTTGCCTTACCCTTGACAATAGCATATGGAATTCCCATCTTCTTACATAAAGCTGGTAAGAAAACAACTAATTCAATTGGGTCAACATCGTTGGCAATTAAAACTAATTTAGCCTTCTTGTTTTCGATTAAACCAACAACGTGGTTTAAACCGTATTTAACAACATATGGCTTGGATGAAACGTCTTCTTTCTTCTTACCATCGGCAATAGCAGCGGCTTCTTTAGTTAATCTTTCTTTCTTTTCAGCAGATGTTTCTGGTCTGTACTTGTTAAATAATTTGAAAGTTTCAGCAGCAGTATTTCTGTCTAAAACGTTAGAGAATTGAGAGATTGCTGGAGGAACCTTTAATCTCATAGACAAAACCTTCTTTTGTCTTTGTAATCTAACGTAACCTGGCCATTTGACAAATCTTGACAAGTTTCTCTTTGGTTGGACAGCTTGTCCAATACCGAAGTTTCTTGGAGTTGAGTCTAATAGTGGGTTCTTAGCAGTAACTTTCTTAGCGTTCTTGGTGGCTAAAGGAGCTGGGGCAACTTTCTTTGCTGGCTGTGTCATCGAGTAGGAAATTATATTGTTAGTATTTTTGAACTCTACTATCCAACTTTTCAGTTGAATCCTTTAGTCTCTGATCTTTTAAAAAAAAGAAACAAAGAGAAAGGGTCATTGAGTAAAAATACCTTTATATTTTTTTTAATATCAAAAAAATATGTTGAATTTTCCAGTTTGGTCTTGATTGGAATCATTATTAATTCAAATGAAAACCAAACCTCTATGGTTTCCTAATTAAAGAAAACCCAGCCTAAAAAAACATTGTTTAAACAAAGAAAGAAGATGTATAAATACATCATTCTTATTCAGAATATTGCCAATACATATACATCTCGGATATATATATAAAAGGAATATAAAGAACGAGAATGGTGCATCTGTACATCTTCTTTTTTCAATAAACTCTTTGTTTGTAATGTTTCTTTAGATAATATAGTTGTGGGAAAACAAAACAAAATTCAATGAATTTTTTGGAAAAAATAGAAGGTAAAGATATCCATTAACGTCTTTAGATCCTTTAGCCATAATAATATAGGTAAAAAGAGCAATTAAGTACCGTTAGTTGAAGCTAAAATACATACCATTTCGTAGAATTATTATAATTTATATGTGTTTGTGTAAACCGATATTTTCTTGATAAAAATGTAGTAAACCACTGACTAGAGAGGAAAGAGACTGCTATAAAGTGATAAGAACCTGATTTAAGTTGTCAACATGGCCAATTCACCCATTTCTTGGTTTGAGACTGAAAATTTTTTCCATCGATCTGCCATTATTGTATCATGTGCTAGGTACCGAAAAAGGCAATTAAGCTGTTGTAAAGGTTGCGCGCAATTCCGTTTGCCGGATTGGGTCAAATTTGAGTGCAAACCAAATTTTTTATTAACATCACTTTTGAAGTTGATATCATCAAATCTGCTCTTCTTTATCTATTGGTCATTGGATCGTGATTTCGTTTCATCAGATATAGTAGAATTCGTTGCTTGTCACTCTGATACAGTATCAGCACATATTTATTCCTTAAAAAAAATGCTCTCAATAATAGCATCCTTATCCCTTCAGGACTACTTAGTAGAGTCTACAAAAGTAGTTCATCCATCATTGTTGAGAATCCAATTGTCTGGCCTTGCCGGTTCGACCTCTCTAGCGTGTTGGATTGTTTTGATTCTACCACAATTAGTTGAGCAATGGCGTCTCAAATCAGCTGATGGTATTGCTTTATTATTCCTTATCCTATGGACTACTGGTGACATTGCCAATTTCATAGGTTCCCTCTGGGCAGGATTATTGCCTCAAGTTATTCTATTAGCTGCTTGGTTTACCTTTGCCGACCTCCTTACACTAGGATTCTACTACTACTTCACACACGTCCATCCAAAAAAACATCATAGGCATCACCGTGGAAATGCAGACGAGGAGAGTCCTTTATTACCCAACGAGGGTTCAAGAAGATCATCACACAAGAGTCAATCCAGAAGAAGATCCTCTACTCTTGAAGATATTATCATGGAACCTGAAAATCACTCAATTTTAACCAAATATATTTTACCGTTATTTTTTGTGTTTGCTGCAGGTGCTGTCGGATATCTTTGTTCTTCAGGAAAAGCTCCTGATGACACCCCAGTTGACGAACCTAACAGACCTTTGGAGTTAGGTCCTCAACTGTGTGGATATCTTTCAGCTATTCTCTATTTAACTGCAAGATTACCTCAAATCCACCAAAATTTTGTCAAGAAATCTTGCAAAGGTTTAAGTTTATTATTTTTCATGTTTTCAACTTTGGGTAACATCACCTACGGTATGTCCATTCTATTCTACAGAAATGATTGGGACTACCTTGTTTTGAATTCAAGTTGGCTATTAGGTTCATTAGGTACCATTGCTGAAGATCTAGTTATCTTCACTCAGTTCTATATGTACCAAGAAAAGAAGAAACCACTTCAAGTTTTCCCAGAAGAAGAAGAAGAAGCATATCAAACATATTAAATTAGCATCCATTTTTAATGATCATATTATCAATACCACTCGAAAGGCTTAGTCTTTGCTAATTGTACATTAGTTGTTTTTGCTTTTTCTAAAACTACTACTGAAATATCCTTAGCTAGCATCTAGGTGTTAGCATTTACATGGTGTTTTTGCATTTTGCCTGTTTAATTGTATTCCTCTATAAAGAAAACGTTATACAGTTATAAATACCGATGTTGATACTGCGAGACATACCCATAATCTCCATCATTTTTTGTTATCATAAACTATTCGTTCTATTTTTTTTGATTAAATGTATCTCTATTGAGTTCCTACTCTCATTTCGTATCTGATAATAATAACACTTCATTGATCGAGTTATAGATTGTAAAACTTTTAGATATCGTACTAAATTAAACTATTGGAGGTTACTTCCTCGAAAACACTTATTAAGGGGTCTAATCCACTGTGTGAGGTTTGAGTTTTTGAAACCTTTGCTTGGATCAGTTACAAAACTATTGACCATCAGGTAAATTGGATTGCGCTTTACAACAGCCTAGCCTATTGATTAACTCTTTAACTTTAAAATATCCACAATTATTCAATTTCCCCAAAGAATGAAAAAATGTGTAAGGAATTAATAAGAACTTTGTCCAGAACTCTTGCACAGTCAAAAGTATAACTGAAATGTAATTTAACAGTAGTTTGTTGGATTGTAAGAAAAGGTTAGAAAGTGTATAAATGACAAATTTGCAAAATTGAACCAAAAAAGAAGAAAAAAGGGGGAGAGAGCTATGGTCGCTGTCTGGAAACTCCCAATGAAAAAAGGTGACCTTGTCACAAAAAGCCAAAATTTAAATCGTTTACTTTAATCCTTGTTTAAAAACAATTTAATCTCATTTAACAACAAAAAACACCACAATAATTGTTTACGAACGGGACCAGTTAAGGGATCAGAGTTAATTATTTTAGGATCTTTTGGATCCTTTGAAATGGGGTTCAATAGATGATTAATCGATATGACATAATCAAAAAGTCTTTAATGTTGTTAGTCACGTGATACCAACAAAATTTTCAAAGTGTTTTACTCGCTCTCATTTAGGAATAAATTTTATATAAGTAACAGAGGGTACTACTATAGAGCCAAATATACCTTGAACAGCTTTCTGAATTGTAGTTTACAGCCGCCTTTGTTCTTATCAAGCAAATAAAGAGGTATAGAAGAATATATTTGACATCAAATTATATAAACAAAATGGTTTTATCCCCTGCGGAACGCTCATACATCTACGACTCCTTAACATCGTCCAAGGTGACAAGAACCGATTCAAGAAAGCACAATCAATTCAGGCCGCTAAAAGCAACATGTTACTTCCTACCCAACTCTAATGGTTCCTCCAGAATATATACAGCGGATGGGCTTGAGTGTATAACGAGTGTGAAAGCTAAAGTGTTGAAAACAAAAGATATAAACGAGTTAATCAACGTTGATGTTGACATTCAAGGCCAAAGAGATGATTCGTCTTTATGCTTGGATCTTTCCACATTTCTCACAAAATCGTTAATCGACACTTTTGACTTCAAAACTTTACAATTAACTGATAAATATCATTTCCAAATATTTGTTGATATTATAATATTATCCATTCCTTCGGACTTTCAAGTTTCATCATATACTCTATATTCTCTACTATCGCTAACATCGATGGGTACATATTTAGCCATCAAAACAACAAGATTACCACTACTAACGTCAACAACAAACGATAGAGAAATTGAAGAAGAGCCATCATTTTCAGACGACTGGGAATCGTCCAATTTCCTTATTGCTCAAGATTCCGATTTTAAACCAACTTTACTTTTTGTTGTTGGTGTGGTTGGTAAGAATGTTATAATAGATCCATCTTTAGATGAAGAACAAGTCTTAGAACATGGCTTATGCATAGGGTTCAATAATGGTAAGATTGTGCCGCCTGTTCAGTCCATAACACTATCAACTGCCGGTGGTAAAGGGTTTGGCCAACAAACATTATTCAAAGCCATGGATATGATCAAAGAAATTGGTGGTCCAGTTACTAGTGCTTTGGATACCATTGCAGCTCAAGAATTAGATGAATTTGATGCTGCTTTTTAAACAGATAATTGTAATTTTATATACGATATAACAATATTGATAATCAATTTTTTTTGGGGTTTTCATACTTCAGTTCCTTGACTAAGTACAACTTAAGTATTCTATATATACAGGTAAACATCTATCTAACAATGCTGGGAAGAGTATGCGTGGACAATAACAGCAGTAGCTGTTTGAATGTTCATTGATCTAATAACACCAACTTGTTTAATAATAACACACATGTCCAATTCAGCCAACAAATCACCTGGAATACCTTCTCTTTCCTTGCCTAACAAGATCAATGACTTTTCAGGGAACTTCAAGTCACTGTTCAATTCAACAGAATTGTCTGTTTGCTCTAAACCAATCAAAGTGTAACCTTCCTCCTTCTTCATTCTCATGAACTCAGCAATCTCAGAAATTTGAACTTGCAACATTGGCATCCAACGGTCAGCAGTAACTGCAACAGCCTTGAACTCAGCATCATTTTGAACAGCCAGATCGTCAAGTGTTAACCATCCCGCACCCAAAACATCACACAATCTACAGATACCACCTAAATTTGGTGCCTTATCGACCAAAGAACCAACGACAATCAATGGAGATCTCTTTATATTTGAAGCAGCTCTGGAATCGGAATCAACCTCCATAACAGTGGACCAAGCACCTGATTTAGTTTGTAGTAAAGAAGAAGCGGTGTCATCATATGAACCATAATATGTTTCAATCTTAACTTCAGCACTTCTTTTCTTTTGAATCCAGTCACTTTGTTGATCATGGCCAATTGGAATGTTGGAGATCTGGAGTTGTTCCTCGGTGACATATTTTAACCAAGTCTTTTCCATGATAGCATCAATTTCTCTGTCAGAAATCTTTAACAAAACACCACCATTAATACCAACAAAATTGAAATCTTTCACGATGTTCCACATCATAGCATCACCGGTTCGGTGTTCAGCAAAACCTTCAGATTTGGCTGCTGCATTGTAAACTGTTTTTAAAGTGGCAATTAATTCTGGAGACAACTTCAAATCCTTTTCGATAATCTCAGGGTACACAGAGCAAATAACAGAAACAGAGAAATGTCTAGTTAAAGCCCTATTAGCTGTAGCGGAAGGCAGTAACACTTTGATGATAAAGTTTTCTAAGAATTTAGCTTCATCTTCTTTGTTTAATTGTTGGGCAACTAAGAAAGAAATTCTTTCAAAAACAGTCAATGAAACAGGCTGTTGTTGATCAATTTCTTCATCAAATTGACTGAACAACAGATCTCTTGATTCTGGATGAGTGTAAATACAGTAAGCAACCATCCACTCCAAGTACATACGACATAATGGGCTGGATTCTTTCACCAAACGAGGTAGAATTATTTTGTCAATATAGTTCATCATAGTTTCCTTAGGTAAAATCCTGAAACAGGTCAACATGGTAATCGATAACTGCATTCTTTTCCACTGTTCATTTGCATCTGTTCTTTTGACAGGACGTAGAAAATGGAAAATTTTATCGTTATTTAATATGTATTTCCAGATACTGATTGCAAATTCAGGGTTCTTAATAGAGGCTGTGATAATGTTCACAAGGATCTTGTAACTGACTTCATGATCGCCGTAGCATTCAGTATATAAAGAAACACCTGTCATGTTTAATGTCTGATCAAAAAGATCAGATATAACCATGTCAAGTTTGAACAAATTGTGTGAGATTTGGAGGAAGGAGTTACCCTTAACAAGTAACTTGCCTAACCACAGAGTTTTTTCGAAGGATTCATTATCAACAACTTGGTAGTCAGAAATTGTTTTGAATAGTTTTGGAAGTAGAGATTTTCTTGCAAATGATTTCTCAATGATATTATCGGCAATCTTGAAAATTTTATCAGATAGTTCAACATCGGAAGCAGATATTTTTAAAATTGATTTATGCATCAACAAAGCGATAAACTTATGATGTAAATCCTTTTGTGATAAAATCAATCTATCAGATGTCAGTTCTTCCCAGATTGCAGACAGAATATCCAAGATCAAGTTAGCATCAGAAACAGTCGTATTTTTACCTAAGTTGTCAGACACAATTAAACTTCCCAATAGATCAACGTTAGCCAAGTGACAGTGATAAGCAGAATGACTAACTAAAAATTCAGAAATTTCCAAAATTTGTTTTTTCAAATCTTTTGACATCGGTGTAATGTTTAATAATTGTTCAATTATGTTCAAAATTGAGCCGTAAAATTGGTCCTTGACTTTATAAAAATTCTTATCACCACCCTTTGGTTGCTTATCAAAGGCTTTCATCAATAAATCTGACACACTTTCAATGCTGAGAGCAAAATTTTCATTGTAGATACATTTACTGGTACAGTTGGCAAGGAACTTGGATTGTGCAACAGCATATTTTAAGGTATCTTCGTTCTCACTTGTTTGCAGGTCATGTGAAATGACTTTAAATAGTGGAAACAAGTCAACGCCCATCCAAAAGTCTTCATTGAATAGAATTTTATCAGAAACAAACTTAGCAGACTTGGAATACGTAGAATCGTGCAATTCTTTAGAACCTTCAAACATTTGAACAACCAATCTTTGCAGTCTGGAAACAATTAATGGCTCTAAGATTAAATCAGTGAACTGCAACCCGCTGTTAATTATCTCAATTAATAATTGCTCAGCTTGTGGATAGATTAAAACTTTGGGAACAACAGCTGGAATTGAATGCTTGTTTTCAAGTAGGTTAGATAACATCAGGATAAAAGTTTCAATTCGTAGTTCGGACGATTCAGTATTGAATAGTTCAATGACCTCAATTTTCGCAAAATTGATGTTGATGAAATCAGTAAAGAATTCAATGTTATCAAGATAAATGCCATAACCGGTATGTTGAACAAAAGTGGCAATACTTTCAAAAACTGTCCTAATGTTGACCACTTCAGTGTTAATATGTAATAATAACCTCAAGTTGATAGCATGCATAGTCTGATAGAAAATATCACCTTCGGCTTTACATTCAAACAAAATGTACAGTAGATTCAAATGTCTAGAATCCAAAACGTTATGATGCTTCTTTTCTAATGCTTGCAAGATACCGTTAGTGACATAAATTCTTGCAGGATCAAAAGCTAGCTTGTTATCAACCAAAACTTGTAAAATTTGTTCAACAAAAATAGCAATATCGTTCGAATCATCCAAACCGTCAATACAGTTTTTGACAAAGATAGTTAACTTTTCACCAAACTCACATGTATATGTACCATCTATCAACTTTTTAGTGTTGAAATGAGAAGCGTTCAAGGTGAATGGAAGGAAAATGGAAGTTAAAAATTTGAAATCATACTTAAACAATCCGAGACTCTCCTTTGGTAATGAAAAGACCATGTTCATTGAGAATTTTCTAACACTATCCATAGAAGCTTTAAAGCCAACAGCTAAAATAGTTAACGCAAATGGGACAGGAATAGGTGAAGTGGCAGACAGAATTCTAACCATATCATTGGAGGCAGCTTCAGCTTGATTCATAGCAGTATCAATACCCAAAATTTCGTATAAAGTACAGAATCTCTTCCAAGACTCCAAATTCTCTTCTCTTTTGGAAACATCCCATTTGATCATAGCTAATTGGATATCAGTGGATATAGATTTAACAGAAATTTGAATCAAAGTTAATGAAAACTTCTTGTGTTCATGGACTTTACTGATTAAACCATCTCTCAAAAAACACCAATAACTTTCCTTTGAAATTACGTTTTGAAAATCCTCATCTTTGAATAACTTATCCGTTCCAAACTTGTTAAAGAATCTTAACCATAATGTGAAACCAGAAGAGATTTTGTAATCAACGCCTGATGCCATTAGCTCTGAAATCGCTCTCCACAAGAAGTCGATTGCTTCTTTAGATTGACAAACAGAATCCATTCTCCATCTTAGAATTTTTAAAGATAATTGAGAGGTGGCACGATCATCAATACCAAGATATAAATAACATAATCTATCCAATTCAGTATTGTATAAGGATGGTGATCTATTGTCTGCATAAATGAGATACCATTCTAAGAACTTCAATAAGCTTTGAACTTCAACCAATGGGGTTTCATCTTTTGAAGTTCCTAAAGTGTTTTTCAAACCAATTAGCTTAAATAATAAGCTATCAAATGATCTTTGATTATCAACGGCATATTCCTGTAATTTAGTAGTCACGAACTGAATCAAATCGATTGGAATTTTGTCAAAAGTCTCAGAAAGTTTCACTATGGTATCATAGTTTGATTCGTTATTTTCATTTAATAATTGAACACAAAATGTAGAAAGTGTTGGATATATCTCTTGTTTTAAAACCGGAACAATGTTAATCAGTTCACAAAATGTCGAGATATATGCTTTCAATTCATCTTGGCTTGAATTTTCACGGATGATTTTCTGGACCAAGTCTAAACAGATGTCTTTCTGCTGCTGGGCAGTCAAACTTTGAGCCAATAAAGCAACAGATGACAAACTCATTTCTTTGATTAGTGAATTTGGTCTCCAAATGGATGATTGTAGGATCTTGACAGACTGCAGTAAGTCATTATTAACCTTCTGGTTGACATAAGAAGAATATAAACTCTATTGGAAAACGGATAAAATTTTTTTTCTATAGTTGGATTTAAATTTAAGGCTGTGCAGAGATAGGCGGCTCAAATGTTACGGGAGAATTCTTGAACTCGAGCGGCGTTAGATTCTTGTGGGGAATTGCTGGGGACACAGCAGACTTTGTTACTAGCATATCAAATTATGTAATCCTAAATGTTATAATCAATTTCTCCCACGACGGTCACCATGCGCAGCAACTACATCACTTTCTATCACAGCAGCTACACTCTACCCGCCACTACTATAAGAATATCTCTTTTTTCTTGGTATCTAGTTTTTCATCTGATTCTTTATCCTATCATGAAGCCACCAATGGAGCAAGTCTATGAGACCAGGGATAAGCTAATTACTTTTATACAGCGGCATGACCTGTCTCATGGCTACATTATTACCATTATATCATCAAATTCAAGCCCGGATATCATCCTTGGTTGTGATAGAAGGGGTATTACATAAGTTGCTGTGTCCCTAGCGATTCTCTTTTTTGTAACGTTGATAACATAATCATATATTACTTAATCTTAATCCTCAGGGATTACTTAATCACTTTCCAACATAATATGATTATCTAGTCCTTACAATATTCGAACAGTTTTATAGACATGTTCAGGTCTTTCATTCGGCCATCTTAGACGGTAACCCCCTGTATCTCGGGTATATGTCTCAGATCCGTATGCCACGGTCCCTTGGCTTTTAGACTTGCCAGTGTCATTTATTAATGTTTATATATTGTCTTGTTTTCTGTTTTGGTTTGTGATTTCTGTTTTGTTTTTCTTTTTAAATTTTTTTCAATTTTTTGAATACTTTTTTAGAATTTATTCTTCTAATTCACCTCCGGTGTCTTGCTCATAGCATCAACCTGACGCGCTATCTAAGCTAAGCTCTCCTCACTCCCAAGTGCTCTCACACTTGCAGTTGTTACACATCGCTGCTATCCACTGGTCTCCTTTTCTGCATCGGTTAGTACCGCTGTTCAAGAAACACCAGGCTGTAGCAAAGCCTCTGGACAGCCTTTGACACTGTGAGGCATAGCAGTTATTTCCAGGTTTGGAGGTCATGAAGCACATTTTGCGTTTCTAGTGAGCCACGAGATGTACACCGCCGTCGCCAGTAATGTTATACGGGCTCGCTAGTTGCCTGTCAACAAGATTGGCAGCTCTATTAAGTAACATAGGGTATGGTATGCTAATATTTATCATTTTCTTTGTAGTTTATCTATATCTGGTTCTAACAGAAGGGTAAAAAGATAGTTTCCTCTTATGGGGAAAAATGTATGAAAAAAAATAACTATAGAATTGAATCACCATTTATATACTCATCTATCGGAATATGTTGGATATTCACATGAACCATTATATGATAATTTGTTGGACAAGTTATAAAGTTCCTTTCAATAACAATTTAATTTTCACACATCACATCCTCCAATAACAGTTGGATATACAATAGATTCATCCCTAGTTGCTGTTCTCTTTTTTTCCCATTTTTCCGAACCATCCCGAACTACCGCCCCATACTTAAGACTTTGAAACATGTGTATCTTTAGGAAGCCATTAGACAATTTCTTAAGCCTCTCACAACTTTACTGAGTTTCTTGTGTTTTTACCTTGAAATTTAATTGACTTTTTTGGAGTACATTAATTATAACTGTATTTGCTTTTTATTCGCTGCTGCCAGAATCTATTTGCAGGCAGTGCTTTATCTGGCGATCTCTCACTAATTACTTTCATGCTCTTCTAGGTTA
Organism: Ogataea trehalophila; assembly: GCA_003707645.2. Lineage (NCBI taxonomy): Eukaryota > Fungi > Ascomycota > Pichiomycetes > Pichiales > Pichiaceae > Ogataea > Ogataea trehalophila. Next base: position 84,752 of record PPKI02000036.1, read on the forward strand.
TCACAAATACAAATACAAATATCTTGAATTTGATATGCACAAGCTTTTCTGTTTCTTTATTGTCTAATATCACTGGAAAAAATCATCCTAAGGCTGTATGTATGTAGAAAGACCGGCAACTTGGCCCTGAAGCATCGGTTAATTTAGTTTATATTTTCGCAGAGAGTTAAGTTTCCGAAGGAAAAGTTAATTGGCGGATACTTTTTGGGCTTTTAGCTTAGCCTGTTTGTGGATTTTCGGTATATAAAAATGGGGACCAAATAAAATAAACTGAAACTATATTGTGGGGGCTGCTGGTATAGAGCCAACTCTGGTAGATCTTTACTAATTACTATGGGATGACTATAAACAAACAACATCAAATGAAGAATAAAACAAGCTCTATTTTGCAAAATTGAATTTGTCTTGAGTATGAACAGAAGATATGCATCCCGTGGTCCAAAAATACTATTGTAAAAAGATATGATACACTATGTATGCATTCTATGAATTTGGCATCAGTTCAATTGCCTGATTCTTATCCTGTACTATTTAGCATTAACATAGCTGTTTTTCCAATTAAGAAATGTGCATATATTAAATTCACAGCAGTTTTATGAGCTTAGATTATACAATAATCACCAATATAAAACGATACCAAATGGCCCACAATCCATATATTATATATAAATAAACCCACTCTGGGATCTGGATATCACGAGTTGGGTGGATCAAGTCTGCAGAAGTCCCAATCAAGTCAAATTCTGTATCTGCTAATGTGATGAATGTTCGGTTAGAAAAACATCACTACCATACTAACTATAGCCGATTATTTCAGATGAATACAAGGTATGCCTCAGTCTACAAAATTCAAACGATAGGTAAGTGGGATATAATCATTAATAAACACGATTGGTTAATATATAAACAAAATAATCATTATTCAAATCTTACTGGTAACTAAAATCATTCAACAAGATTTGCATTGGCTAATCATAGTATTTCATACTATTAGTCAAAGTAGGGTAGTTGATTAGCTTGTTTAAAAAAGTTGAATGGTCGTGTAAACCCAATTCAATTATCTGAACTATATAATAGATCCGACAAAATGCTTATCGCACTGACGTCTGATGAGTACAAACAAAGCTTATGCGACGATAATGGAGTGCTACCAAGTGATCATGGTAGATTCGATATCAACTAAGTGACAAAAAATATATAACTAAAATACATGGTAGAACTGTAAAGGAGTAAGTTACTTCAGTTCGGGCTTAGAGACTTCCTCGATTGTTCCAAGACTTCATTAGCGTCATTCAAAACCTGGGCATCTTTGCTTACTTTATCCATCCATCTTTTCACCAGTTGATCATTTTCAGCAGTCAAACGGTTTAGTCTATCATTAAGTAAATTGTTTTCAATCTGTAATGAAAGCAAGTCATCATTCACAACTTCAATATTTTGGATTTTCATTTTTGTTTCCTCTTGTAAGCGCTTGAATCTCTCTTGTAAGTTTTTATAACCGTCTGTTAATAATGTCATATTTTTCTCTAATAGAGCTACCTGTGCTTGTTGAGTAGTTGTTACAAGTTTTTCTGCTTCTAGTAATTTATCACGAGTTTCTATTTCCTCTTCCAAACGTGCCTTTTCCCTGATAGCGTTTGATAATTCGAGTTTCGTCTCATCCAGTTGCAGAACAGCCAATTCATTCTCTAATGTGTTCACTTTTGTGTTTAAATAATCAACTATAATTCATAAACGTATAAGGAATGTTAGTAATCAGCCCATGCATCTGTAGGTATATAAGGTTCCAGCACTCCTGAAAAAAAAAAGATACTCACATGATCGATATATGCCTATTGTTGCCTTTGATTTGTTATCTCTCTCTATCAATCTATCCAGGATTTCGTTTCTCCACCCAGATCTTGATGACATTATATGCTATTTAAATCGTGATGGCTAAAGTTTTGAACAGTTTATCATATGTGGCACTCTTTCATTAAAAAAAGAAGCAGAACCAAACAAAATTAGAGATCTTTCAGATAAAATTCACTTTGTAGGATAAACGAAATTGTTTGAAAAAGCATTCCATACTCGCTGCGGCGTGAATTGCGATTTTCACTAGCTGGTCATTTTTTAACAGGTTTTATTAGCCTTTGGTTCTGTTGTTGGAGAATCGTATCTTCAATTGCCATGCAGACAGATGATTACATATTCAATATCCAAATAAAGTGACACTGATTTGTATATAATACACTGGTTGGTTCACCCTTAACACGTACTATAGATGGCCTTTTTTGTTTATCAATTCCATCAATTGAACCCTTATCAAACAACAACTACTCCACAATTCAGATCGATCAAACAACTAACAGTTTGAAAGTAGTCATAGTCATTTGCATTTATATCACAATTGAAGATAAACTGGTAACATGAGCACCAGACAATTAGCACAATTTGCTGCTGGGTCCCACCAAGCTGACTCCGAAATAGAAAGGTCACAATCCAATGTATCAATATCCTCGCTTCTGAGGAATCCATTCACAACGAGAACCAAACCATCTTCAATATCTAACCATCATACTGAATGTAACAAGACACTATCAGAAAACGGCAATTTAAATAATAGATATCCAAGAAAGTCCCCAGAATCTGAATCAACAATTGATACCACAGAAAATCAACAAGTTGGACAACCACCAGTTCAAGGCCAAGAAATACAAGAAGGTTCAACGTCTACTGATCTTACATTAGAAGAATATCGAGAAGAGTTGAAAAAACATTCAACAACTTCTTTAGATACCGACTTACCCGAACCTTTACCCAAACCTTCTGCACCTATCGTTGCTGGAGGTATACTATCCAGATTTGGATTATGGAGATCAAGTACAGTTTCTGAAAATACAGCTAATGAAGCTCATGAAACGACGATAATTGATACTGAAACTGAACTAGCCATTGAAGAACAAGTGCAACCACAACTACAACCAAAACCACAAGAACCGCAACTTGTAGTCGATATAACGCCATCAACTGTCACAGAACCATTAATTGATCGCCCAATATCTCCTTTTACGACAGAAAACCAGCAATCACGGCCAAATTTGCTGATACAACAAGACCAACAATTACAAGAAAAAGGATGGACATCTTGGATCAACCCAATTCAAAGACTTTCGAGCGTATTCACTACAACTCCACTACAAGGTGTTTCAGAACAGGTATTTGGGCCTAATGAACTTTCAGAAGTTGTCAACAGTATGAATTTAAACGACCACCAATCCAGAGCTTCTTCAAGAGTAAACACTTTAGACTCGAGTCACTCAGCAAGTATCAGCATAAACCAGCATTCTTCTAATAACAACAATAATAATTTGTGGTGGCCTTGGAATTGGTCAAACAACAACACTAACAACAATAAAAGCTCATCTTCAAAACAACTTGACTGTCCATCTTTATACTCTACTAAATCATCTGAAGAATTAGCCAAAGATGCTACTGATGCTGTCAAAGCACAAAGTTCAGCAAATTTAAGGACAAGTTCATGGGCATTTTGGAAGAAAAATGAAGAATTAAACGGAGAGATATCAGTTTGTGGTACTGGAACGTTACACAATCCTGCAAGGGCAAAATACTTACCTAAATCTCAATTTGAAGTCCAAGAAAGAGCAATGACCAACATACCAGAAGGAACTAAAAATTCAATAGTTTTACCATTTCTTACAGTCAATCTAAGAGATTTAACGTTGAAGACTAAACTGAGACTCATATTGAATGGTGTTTCTCCAGTGCCTGTGTTTGTTCCAGAAACTCATTTATACCATAACTCTAAATACAGTAACAAATTGGCAAAGCCACTCAAGAAAAAAGCGGTTGTTATTGGTATTCATGGATTTTTCCCCATCAAGATGGTGAAGACTTTGATTGGAGAACCAACTGGAACATCAACCAAGTTTGCCAATGAAACTACAAAAGCATTGCAAGGCTGGGGGGTTGAACATAACATTGAATTGGACATTGAAACGATTGGATTAGAAGGTGAAGGTACTATCTTTGAAAGGGCTAATATGTCATTGGGATTACTTGACAATTGGATGGATTCAATAACTTCAGCAGATTACTTGTTTGTTACTTCTCACTCACAAGGTGTTGCTGTGGCAATACACGTTGTTTCAAGGTTAGTCACTGCAGGACTATTGGACAGCATTTCAAAAATTGGATTAATCAGCATGGCTGGTATATATTTAGGTCCATTTACAGGTTTAGACTCTAAATTATCGATCAAGTCGTATTCAAAGACTGAAAATGATGTTTTAATGGAACTGTTTGATTTCCAAAATCCAGAAACAGCACACTCTCGAGAATTGATTAGACATTTGAGAATATTAATAAAGAAAAATATCAAACTAACGTTTGTTGGGTCCATTGATGATCAATTGATCCCGCTATATTCATCATTATGTGCCCATATTTCACACCCAAACATTTTCAGAGCTATTCACATTGATAATGTTCTGAATCAACCTGATTTTATAACCAATCTACTAAATTTGATTGTCACTGCCAAAAATTTAAACTTAAATGACCATGAATTATTGGTTGAGTTGAGCTCTTTCTTAAAGGGCCAAGTTTCAACAGGTGGACATTGTAAGATTTTTAACGATGAAGACGTTTACAAGATTGGTATTACACATACTTTAGAAACGTCCAATTTAGTGACGAAGCAGGAAATGAAAACAGATTTGATCAATGTTAAAAAATTCAATATCAATCCCTATCATTTACCTTGGTGCTTGAGAGGTTTCTTGCAGGAAGTGTTCCATATGGCTCATTTTGATAGTGAGGAGTTGATACTAAGGTTATTTAAAGACTATGGTAATTGGGAGGCAACCTCTAAGCAACACAAAGACTTGAAATACTGTGTGGAAGTTTTTGGGAAAAGTACCATTCAAGATCTATGTATATGATTGAAAGTTTATATATATATATATTGTTGTTAATTAATATCAATGAAAACATGTTTCTCTCTCTCTTCAATATAAATATTTCTTTTCTGAACCCCTCCCCCCCTCTCCCTCTCTCCAAAATACGACGCCACCTCGCACCTCTCACGAAATGCGCCAAAACTCCAAAAACTGTTGCTTTAAAGAAATCAAAAAAGAACAGAAACAATTCAAATGTCAATCAAAAACCTCACTCTGGAGTTTTTTGTGTCAAATCAGGTTATACATAGAGTGTGGATTTATAGTAGATACATACATAGACACATACATACACATATACATATAATTCAATCCTTCTGGGAAGTGTACTGTTTTTTGTTTCAACTCTTTATATTTCTCTATTTCATCATCACAGTTATATCTACATTCAAGGCTGAAAAGCTTTATATCTTTGAATATAAACACTTTCGGATCATCAAAAACAACAATACCATTGCATAAAAGTAATTGATTTCTTTGCCCCTACCATACCGAAAATTTTCTATCTATTATAATAAAACTATTAGCATAGTTTAATAACTTTGAATCATCTATCTTAAGAAAGAGAACATTATTTGAAGTCTGCATATATCCTATTACACGGATCCAATTATTTCTCATATAAATAAAAATACCTATACTATACCCATATCTCAAACAACGTTAAAAGGAATTCTTGTCGGGGAAAGACACAAAAAATCTTACAAAATCGATTCATACATACAAACAACAAAACAAACCAACAGACGAAAAGAAAGAAGAAAATGGCCTTTCCTAGTTTATCAGGTTCAACAGATTCAGGAAGATCATCTTCACAATCAAGTTTTGACGCTCCACAACGCCCAACTCCACAAATCCGCAGGAAACCATCTGTAGGTAACGTGTTTTCCAGTTTTGTTCATACCGTTAGAACCACAATGTCAAGCAGTCCAGGTCCACATCAATCTATAAATCACGGTTATAACGGTCACGGTAGTAACAGTAGCAGCAGTATTAACCATACTTATACAAACAGATCAAGGGCACCATCGTCAAACTTAACTGTTGAAAGATCATCAGGGTCGTTAGGATTATCTGAAGATCAACAACATTCAAGCAGAGCACAGAGTACATCATCTAATTTAGAAAACCAACATAACAGGTTCAATCCCCACAGTTATAATTTAAGTCTTGCAAACAGTCCAACGGTGGCTAATTTAAATCAATTTGTAACTACAGGAGACGAACAACATCAACACCAACAACAAATATCAACATCAGCAGCTCCACTGGGATCATCCACACCTTTATCATATTCACAAACAAATCTGAGAGATTACGAACAAGGGTCTTATCGTAGATCAGATCGTCGCGTTTCAGGTTCAGAAACAAACCCTATTTTACTTGATTACGACAGTGATATCAACATGGAGGATGCGAGAATCCAGTCAAATGAAATTTCACAACCAATAACGGGTACATCATCGAGGGTAGAATCTGCAAGATCTGGCACGGTAACCACTGCAGTTGCAACTGAAGCCACCACTGGATCAGCTTCAAGAAGTGGCAGTGGCGGCAGCGGCAGCGGGGGAGGAACAAGAGGCCTAAATTTAAATTCCGACAGTTCCTCATCAGATGGAGAAAATTACACCGATTACCAACTATCACAACAACAACAACAACAACAACAGCAAGACCAATCACAAGGAGTTGATATTCCACCACAACTACCATTATCGTCGTCAGCATTGGGCACAAGTTTCGAAGATTTACAACGTACTCCACAAGTACAATCCACGGAATCATTGTTAAAACCAGATCACGATGGGATGTTCTCTATACGATTCACTCCCTTTATTGACCATTCATCGTCGTCTCCATTTACATATTTTGCACCATTAATCAGGAAAATCGCACCAGGCATGAAGTTACCAATTGGTAGGTATACGGAAAAATCGAAAATTGCAGCATCGGCTCCACAAGGTTCGAGTGCAGCTGTGGTTTTCAAAAGTAAAGTTGTTTCTAGACAGCATGCAGAGTTAACCGTTGATGAGAATGGTTGTTGGTTTTTAAAAGATGTTAAGTCGTCGTCAGGAACATTTTTAAACGGTCGTCGATTATGTCCTGCAAATGTGGAATCGTCAAACAATCCAATATCAGATTCGGATATTTTACAATTGGGGATGGATTATAGAGGCGGTTCAGAGGATATTTACAGGTGCGTTAAGGTGAAGATTGAGTTGAACTCTTCATGGAACAGACGTACCGCTAAATTTAACAAGGATGCACACGATAGGTTAAAAAAACTAACGTTGTCGACAGAAGGTGAGGAAGTTTCACCTTGTGCCATTTGTTTGGGGTCGATAAAGCCATGTCAAGCTGTTTTCGTCTCTAGTTGTTCGCATTCGTGGCATTATAAATGTATTAGACCTATTGTGGTGAGAACTTATCCGCAATTTTTATGTCCGAATTGTAAAGCTGTTTGTGATATGGAGGCTGATTTTGATGAGACTGATGAAAGCGATAACGATAGAGAAGGTGAAGATGGTGAAAGTGGGGAATCAGGGTCGAATGGTGATGACGATGATGATGATGATGATGACGAACTACTAAGCTAATGCTAGTTTATATATTTGTATTGATTTTTGGCTATATATATTCCAATAACTTTTTTGTTTTTTCTGAACAAAAATGGACAGTTTTATATTTATTTTATTTGCTTGTCCTTTTTAATATTTATTTTATTTGCTTGTTTTTCTTTTTTGAGTGTGTTTTGTTTCGGTGCTTACTTTCTTCAACTCCTTTTCTATCCATCTCTATCTTTTACATCTATAACTGTTTACTACTATTACCTTCAAACCCTTTACAATTTCAGAATTGATTCCAAATAAACTGTGGGGTAATAATTCTAAGTATAAACGATAATTATATATATTTAGTAGCTATATTATATATATAAGATTACTTTCAAAGCATTGATTCATTTTATTTTTGTTGCTATTTTTTTCTGCTGACCGTTAAAATGTCTCAAAGTCAGATTATCGAGAGAAGCAACCATTGTTGTCAACGTTACAATTAACCGACACCTTACCATCACCATTACCACAACAATAACATAACTACATAAAGAAGTAACTAACTATTTACTTACTTACTTACACCTTCACCAATGGGATACAACTAAATTGTTGAATTGGGATTTTTAAATTACTGTTAATTTTTAATTTTATTAGATTACATAATATATTATTATTAGTTCACAACTACTACTGATAGTATATATCCAATGTTATCAGTAAGTAATAAGTACACTATACAGTACAATTTTAATTGATATAAACTTGAAGTTCTATATATATATATATATATGGTTTACTTGTTATGTGGTTAAAGGTAACTAACTGTTTTTTGTTTGAAAGATTTAAGCGGAAAGATTTGCGGTGTTATGTGAGTTAGTGTTCATGAGGCTTTGTTTAACTAATATGTACAGTATAATATATAAGGGATTTCTTTGCTTCTGCTTATACCAACCAACGCCCTTTTCAACGTATATGTATATATATATATATATATATTATGCAGTGTAGTTTTTTTTTTGCATTTTTACAATAGTAAACAGGGCACCCACTATTTGGTGCTGTTTTCGGCCAGGAAGACAAGACAGGACAAGAGGAAAAGACGTTGTTAGATGTTGAGACATTCATTGTCTTGTGTTTCTAAGCTTTGGCAAAACGTCATTGCATAAGGTGCACATATACTAATACGTATATGTTATATGGGATAAATTTCAATTAATGCTTATGTGAAAGAAAAACCTGTGTATGCTACAAGTAGTAGTTATGTTGTTTACCAAACGGAACCGACAGAGATTGTGTGTGGGTTTGTGGGATTTTCGTTGATTGGTTATTAGTTAATGTTTGTTTGTTTGTTTGTCGCATCCCAGTGTGCCATACACCTTTTTCACTACAAATATTACTACTGATGGATTAGATTAGCCACTTTGAAAAGGCTGTATGAAGTAATAAAAAAAAACATGAATATCAATCATATCATCCCCACCATCACTAAAGCCAATTCTAACTGACTTCTTTGCTCCTTCCTTGCGATACCCACTCGCTCACTCAATTAATCCATTTTTATTATTAAATATATCTTTATGATTATATTTATTGTTTGTTGGTATATATGGTATGGCATACCCACGGCATGGCATATCATATATTATTAACATGGGTCGTCGTAAACTAAATGTACTATTAGAATGTGGTACCCACCAACCACAACCAACCAATAAGAAACCAATAAACAAACCGCCGCATTGCCATTCTTTCACAAATAATAAGGACACGACATTTTTCCCATATTTTTTTTTTATATTTCTTTTTTTTTCTTTCAGCAAATGAAATCGAGGCAAAGAATTACACACACTGTGAGAGAAAAAAACAGCTAACTCAAATATTCATAATACTTAGTATAGGGATATTTAACATTAACAACGAAATGTCCGGGCTGGATTCTGGCTCTTGTAGCGAATTTAAGTAATAAAGAGAGACCCTTTCTTATTTATTAACAGATAATTTAGATGGGGTAAAACTACTAATTAACTCATTACTTATATATATATATATATATATATATATACAAGTCAGGGGTACTTACATGTCAATACAATAATGATAAGATCTTGAAAGATTAAACCCGTTTTTGGCAGGTACTTAATTAGCTCGTTTTTTCTAACCAACACTCTTGATTCAAATATCAGTTCTCTATTCCCTTTGAGTTTTGAGTTTTTGGGGAGGGGAGGGGAGTGAAATGAAATGAAATGAACAGGAGAAAAAAAAAAGAAACTTGAGATAAAATTAACAAGCTTTTTTAAAGTTTTGTTTTTAGTAAACGCACACAATTTGTTCTTATTGTTAAAGATGCAGATGATCTTTAAAGATAACAAACAATGTAAAAAAAATATTCATTTTAAATGTGCATGTTTTGAATGTGTATACTATCCATTTTAATTTTGTATATATATATATATATATATATATATATGGCTACTAATATCCGCCTTTTCAAATATATATTGGTATACTTCTAGTTCTAATTAGTTTCTTTCTGTTTTAAACAATAATTCACATCATAAAAAAAAAGGATCTAATCAAACTTTTTTTATTTTTTTTGTTTTACATAAATTAAAAATAATACTTTTTTAAGTTTGCTCAATATATAACTTTTCTTCAATTTCTCCCTCCTAGAAACAGTTTATATTATCATTCAACATTATTTTTATATATATTATTATTATAACCATTTGAAACAAAAAAGAATTTATTGATATCCTCAAAAAAATGGCTAATAACGTTTTCAACGTCGAAATTTTTTTCGTTGTCTTCAGAGAAACTTTGGAAGCTGTCATTGTTGTTTCAGTTTTATTGGCTTTCTTGAAACAATCCCTTGGTAACCAACCCGAAGTCCATAAGAAACTTGTTAAACAAGTTTGGTTAGGTGCTATCATTGGTGTTGTTATTTGTTTAATTATTGGTTGTGCCTTTATTGGTGCTTACTATTCATTAGGTTCTGATATTTGGTCCAAATCTGAAGATTTATGGGAAGGTATTTTCTGTGTTATTGCCACTGTCTTGATTTCTATCATGGGTATTGCCATGTTGAGAATCAACAAGATGCAAGCTAAATGGAGAGTTAAGATTGCTAGAGCTTTGATTGCTTCACCAGCAACAAAGACTGAAAGATTTAGAATTGGTTACATCTTGAAAAAATATGCCATGTTTATCTTGCCATTCATCACCTGTTTAAGAGAAGGTTTAGAAGCTGTTGTTTTCGTTGGTGGTGTTGGTATTGGTTCCCCTGCTAAATCTTTCCCATTGCCAGTTGTCTGTGGTTTAGCGGCCGGTATTTTGGTTGGTTGGGGTTTATACGTTGGTGGTTCTGCTTCCTCTTTACAAATCTTTTTATGTGTCTCTACTGCCATCTTGTATTTGATTGCCGCTGGTTTGTTCTCAAGAGCTGTCTGGTACTTTGAAACCTATGTTTTCAACCAAAAGACTGGTGGTGATGCCTCTGAAAACGGTTCTGGTAACGGTACTTATAACATTCACAAGGTTGTTTGGCACGTTAACTGTTGTAACCCAGAAACAGATAACGGTTGGGATGTCTTTAACGCTCTATTAGGTTGGCAAAACACTGCCACTTATGGTTCTGTTATCTCCTACAACATTTACTGGTTGGCTGTTATTGTTACCTTGTTATTGATGATGTTTGAAGAAAAGAATGGTCATTTACCATTCTGTAAGTCTCTAACTCTCAGACAATTGAACCCAATGTACCACATTAAGGGTAAGAAGAAGAATGAATTGACTCAAGAAGAGCAGGATAAGTTGTTTGCCGAAGCTCAACAAGAATTAAACAAAAAGGCTCAAGTTGCTGCTGATTTATAAGAGGTTTATTTAATTAACTCTTGCACAGAAAAGCTTTTTCTTTAGTTCTGTTCCTTCCTTATTCTTATTTTGTTCTTGTCTTTTTCTTAAAACAGTTGGTTGATTAAAATGAATGAATAAATGAAGTCCGGTGGTTTTTGTTTTTTCTTTCAGTATTGCCCTTTTTGTTGATATTTTGTTGATTTGCTTCTGTCATGGATTTCACACACACAGACACACATTTTTTTTTCTAATGGCAGAGTTGAGTACACAACAAATTCATCATTTCGTGAAAAGTGGAATGCATTTAAACAATGATAATTGGCTTGTTCATTTTTATTTCTATTTCCAACAACAATTAATTGATTTTTCATTTTTTATTTTTGAAGAATAAATTGATCTGTTCCTTTTCTGTTCTTATGTTGTTGATTTCATTTAAAGCAAAAGCAAGATGGGAGAAAACAGTATATCATTACCCTACTATAAGTTGATTTATCTAAACACACACACACAATTGATAATCAACTATGATACATGATATTACGTTTTTTCACACTTGTCTATCTTTGTTTTCTGAAAAATCAACACATTACTATTAGCAACACATCGTTTTATTCCCACACACATACACACACACACACACTTTTTTTTATTACTATTTTCAACAATATTGAGAGATGTTGTTTTTAGTATACACTATTATTATTCTGAAAAGAATTGGAACTATTTTTCTTTTATTATATTGGAGAAAGGAGCACTTAATTTGGGTTTCTTTTCAACATTGGTATATTTGTTTATGGGGGGTTGGAAAAAAAAGAGAAAAAGGAGGAGGGAGAGAACTTCTTTATTGTTTTTTTTATTGTTTTGACCTTGAGTGTTTTTTTCCGCCCATGAAATGGAGTTTTATCACCATTTTTTTATTGATAACTTTTACAATTTGCACAATCAAATAAACAAAATAAAACAACACACACACACACAAATACATCATGTATACAAGTTGATACTGTTTTTTTTTTCATTACTTCTGATGTCTTTTTTCTTCATTGTTTGCTGTTTTTGGTTTAGTCTTGCATTGAGTTTAGGTTTTTTTTTTTACTACTATTATTATTCTGATACTGGTTTTTCGTTTTTCGTTTTTTGGTGGATCATCTATCTTTGGAGAAATCTCGATGGTTGTTTTTTCTATATGACTTTATGTTTTATTTGATATCTTTTAATTATTTAATGAGAATATATTTTTTTCTTTTTTTGGCTTTTCTCTTTTGAAACTGTTTCTACATTCTGTTTATTTCGATTGTAAGTAAAATAAAATGGTACAACGACTTGTAAATTTTCGAACAAAAGCTATTTATTTACACATATACAAGTGAGTACAAAGAAGTAGCTAGCTAGCTAACAAGCTTCTACAATACGATGAAAAAAATAATAAAAAAACAAACACAGTTGTTTATTGAGCAAATAATCTTTTTTAACAATTTAGTCATCTTTTTAATCAAAAATTTGAAATATCACTACGATTCGTATCCCTTAACCCCTTCAGTTTTTTCAAATCGGTCCCAGTCCGATCTAAAGTGACTGATAGTTTCCTCTTGAAATTGTCAGTGCTATTATTATTATTATTATTATTATTATTACTACTAACAACAACAACACCACTGTAATTATTACTAGTTGTTGTAATACTAACGTTATCATCGGTCATGGAACTTTCTAAATTTTCATCGTAATATTGCATTGAAATCATATTCCAAACATCCTTCAATTCATAAATTTTATCAATCTTGGTTGAATTTAAAGTTGACAAAAATGGTTTTAAAACTTTTGACAGCTTGTTAAATTCTTTTCTATTTGTTGTTAGTTCATTGTAATAATGACAAATTATCATTTTCAAGATCTCCAAACGAACTTCTAAATCTGAATCATTGCCACCATCAAGATCAGATTCAGGTTCTAGCAATTCAAAAAATTTATCCTTATTTTGGGCAATTATCAAACTTGAATTTTTACAAGTCGCTGGGATAGTAAACCATTGTGGGAAACAGTCAATGAAATTATCTATTGTAATTGCAGACAAAATCCAGTACAAACATTTAGTACCAGAAGAATATTCCAATCTGGTTGTTGACTTGTTCGTTCTTTTGAAGATCGAATCAACTAAACGAATAAAATCATCAGGTTCTAAACTCTGATCATCAGTTTGATAAATTATAAAAGTTTTAACAAATTGAAATAATATTGAAGTGAATTTTGTGTCAGTTGAATTTTCCACCAATGAGCAAAGAAACTCCAAATTTGTTTTAATGTCAATATCAATGTTAACATCTCGTGGATCTACCAATAAAAATTTGATTAAATTTTCCAGGTCTTTACATCTCATGTCATTGTAGTTCTCATTAGATTCATTTTCATCGTGATATTGCTTTGTTAAAACATCAGTATTAACATTTTCCAAATCGTAGTATTCACATTCCAAATCTTCACTCGAACTTCCGCCAGCAGAATTTTCAGAATCATCATAACAAATTTTCCTGTAGTCCGTTAACAGAATAGGATCGTTCAATAAAAAGTCTCTTGTATACGATGAGGTGTCAAGTTTATAATACGGATTGAATAAATATTGATGCAGTGTTGTTTCATTTTGTGGTAAATCATCAACAATAACTCTAATGTCATCATCATCATCTTCATAATCTTGATCAGTTTGAGAATTTGGACTGAATTCATTTGGCAAATATGCACTTTCAAACAAATCATCTTGTTGGGTGCTTGCACTAATTTGTTTAGACTCAACAACTTCAGACTCATCTGGATGCTTAACTAACAATCCAGTGACTTCATCAGTATAATAATTTAATTCATCGTGATAGTAATCTTCAATGAAAGAATCATTGTAATAATCATCGCCATCATCAAATGGTTCTGGTAATGAAGTAACTGTACGGCCATCCACAATGATGGTTTCTTCATCATCCTTTGTTTTCTTTTCTTCAGTTGAACTTAATTCCCTCTTTTTTAACTTTTCACTGTTGGATGTCGCTATTGAATTGAACTGATTATAAGCCAACCAAAGAATAAAACAAATGTTAAACAGTAACGTTGAATTAGTAAACCAAGATTGCGTCTTTAAATTTGATTGTAAAACGTTAATTTTATCATCAACCTCCAACATTTGCTTTTCACAAACAACTTCAAAATAGTCTCTGTAGTATAACATGATATGCTGACCTTCGTATAGATTACAAGTTGGGTTGCTGATACTAGTGATTGTAGCTTTTATGACAGGGGCTGAAGATTGTGTAGGGAGAGCTGAATGACTTAATACAGCTGTGGAATACTTGTCTGTTTCAACTGTTACTAATTATCATTGTCGTGTTAGTAAAAAGTTGTATCATAAAAAAACAACAATTGTAGTTTATGGTGATAAATACCATTTATTACTGGCAATAACCAATTAAACAAATCATCCAACATTGAAGCCATAGTTTGCTATTTAGGTTTTCTTTTGTGATTGTAATATATTGGGTAATTAAACCAGGAAATCAAAAAGAAGGAAACAAAATAATTGTCTTCATGTACTTTAAAAAAAGGGAAGCAAAATTTTGTGTGTGCTTTTTGTTTATTTTTGTGCTCGCTTTATTTTCAAAGAGCATACGTAAGCTGAGGAGGTACCTTTCTTTGTCTTTGACAGAATTATCAACTACAATGAACGATTGATATACCAATTGACAAATAAGTAGTATTCAAGGTAGCAAGAATAAATAAATAAATAAACATATAAATAAACAAATATATAAAAAAATAAATAAATAAGGTAGTAAATAAGTACACATCTTCACAAAAATATTGACAAACCAGTTCATAATCTTTCAAATTAAAGATATAAACTCTCAAACCATTCCACAAATCTTTAATCAATCAAGATCAAATTAAAACAAATAAGACACAAAAGAGTAGAATCAATAGACATATACATTTATATGTATGCTGATATGCAGATACAACGCTTTAATCGAATACACTGCCTCATTCTTTTAGATAGTATTTCTGAATGGTACTGGACCATCAGAGTATCTTGGTGGAGCATTTCTATCATACTTGGTACCACCTGGTCTTCCTGGAGGAACAATTGGATCTGGATGTTTGAACTTATTCAACATCATTTCAGTTTTTTGAAGTAGTTCCTATACATTTTTTAGAAAACACAAATTTTTGTGATGTTAGTATGACGAGGGGTTCTTTTATAGTTATCAATCTTTTTCCAGCTGGAAAAACCAAAAGAAAGTATCCAAAAGTTCACTTTTGGGAATTAATAGTATTATTGGAAAGGAAAACTTACTTTTAATTCAGCAGGATTTGCAACATTTTTATTTTGTTCAAATCTCAATCTAATTTCACTTGCTTTTGATCTATAAAAATCTCTTCTGTTAATCCAATCAGATGCAGTTCTCAATGATCTTCTATATAGTGAAGCAACTAGCTTAGTATTTGCTGGTGAAAATGGAACTGGTTTATTAAGAGACATTTTTTTGTTTTCAGGTAAAAATGTATTTTATATTTGAAATGAGGGGAAGGGAAAGGGGGAAAATGGTCTGATTGATTTTAAAAGTAGTATGTATATATATGAATGTATATACTATTGAATCTTTGAAAGATGATAGAAAAAAAGTTATTTAATGGGAATATATGGCTTGTTATAAATAAGAATACTTCTATAGCAAAGAAAGGAAAGAAGTGCTTTTAAACTAATCTCAAAGACAATCACTAATTTGAATTGCATTGAATGTGAATGGAGATGCAAGCACTGAAAATGAGGGGTAATTTTTTTTATTTGAAACTAAAGCATATAAAATATCGACGCGAAAAAGAACAGTCAGTCGACGCAATAATGTGGTTTACATGTGATATATATCACATGACTGCTACTTACCTCACAACATTCTTCTCACTGTTATTATGTAACTTAAGCAAACAAAGCAAGAAAAAAATCATAAATAAAACAGAACAATCCATCTTTCAACCTGAAATTGTACTTTCCATTATTCCCAAACTTATCATTGCTTTAATCCTCACGTTTGCATTGAATTGCACATAATTGTACTCAATTGCTCTTTCTGATTACACTTTGTTCAAGGTTCACACTCAGAAATCATGGATTCCTCACTCAAACAACGTGTCAATGTTTCACAGGCCAGCAACAATAACAATGGTGGTGGTGCAACTACAACTACTACACCATCACAAACAGATCTATCATCATTAAACTTGCTTGAATTAAATCCAGATTTTGTTTTAAAAGTTCAATATTTGATTGATCCAAAAACATTAAATCCAACACCAGATGCACAAATAGATTTGAATAGATTGATCAAGACATTGGATTTGAACAAATTCTTTATTACAATTAGACCAGATTCAAACTCAAACCATTTACTTGTCTTTATTAAATTAAGTGGACCTGAAGTTGAAAGACAATTGGAAAAATCAATTAAAATTGATTCAATATACGGTGTTGATCAACATTTAAGCATGAGTTCAATTACAACTGCTGATAGATTAAGAATCGTTTATAACAAACTTACTAGTGCTAAAGCTGATGATGGTTGTGAAATAACTGTTGGCACTGGTAATTGGAGATTTGTTAAAACTTGCGTTCCTGTTGCAAATTTCAAATCAATTCAAACTGAATTTAAAAATTCAACAAAGTCTATTTACAAAGTTTTCAACTCTGAATTGAATGCTAAACAGAGTACTTTTATCTTGGAAAACTTTGGTTCAAAATATGACCTATATTTCAAGTTTATTGCAACTTACTTAAATTGGTTATTACCATTGAGTTTGATTGGTGTTCTATCAAATTCATTTTTAGGTGTTTATTCTAAAATTTTCACTGTTTTAAACCTGATTATTTTGATTGGATTTTACCTGAATTGGTACGCTGTTGAAAACAAACTAACAAACGACTGGAGACTGACAAACGTTTCTAAAATTACAATCTCTAGAAACACAGGATCTAAAGATCCTGAATACAAAGTCATTTTCAAAAAGTTCTTGTTCATTCCAATTGCTATTGGGGCTGCTCTCACTCTAGTGTTTTATCAACTTCTATGCTTTATCATTGAAATTTTCATTACTGAATTATACCAAGGTCCGTTAAAACAATTCCTATCCTTGATTCCAACTATTCTAGTCTGCTCGATTGTTCCAGTTGTTACTGTCATTTACACCATTATTGTTAAAAAATACCTGGTTTTTGAAAACAATCCAACTGAATCTAGTCACAACAAGTCTTTCTTGATCAAGTTGTTTGTGTTGAATTTCTTAGCAACTTATATGGCATTATTCATTACCTCATTTATTTACTTACCATTAGGTTACAAATTAAATCCATACTTATCAGCTATCAATAACGTTGCTGATTCATTCTCTAATTTCAACGCCTATTTACCAAACATTCCAATTAAGAATGACGTTTATGAAATTAATAAATTGAGATTAAACAACCAATACAAATATTTCATCTTAACGAATCAAATTATCGGTTTGGTTTTGGAATTTGTACTACCACAAGTTTTAGGTAAAGTTTTAAACCATCCAAAAGTTCAAAAATTGATGGGTCAACCAGAAGCTTTCAACGTTTCACTGAACGATTCTGAAAAAGAGAAAGAGTTTTTGACTGAAATCAGATCCAATTTATTAATGCCAGCTTATGAAGTGAATGATGAATACAGACAATTAGTTATGCAATTTGGATTTTTGATTATGTTTGGTCCAATTTGGTCAATGGGTCCAATAATTTCGTTATTAATCAACTTGGTTCAATCCAAGTTGGATTACCTCAAATTGATCAAATTCGTTCAACTACCAATTCCAGACAGAGTTGAAAGTACTTACCCATGGACTTTATTCTTAAGATCATTGATTCTGATTGGTTCTGTTTCTTCAGTTTGTATCACTTTTATGTACGATGGTGGTAACATTCTTTCATCTTTTTCACAGTCTGCCGTCAGATCTAACTGGTTTTACATATTACCAATCTGTTTGTTGAGTTATTTATCAGTTAACATTATTTTATACTTTGGCGAATCATTGATTGACTCCTATTACTCTACTGCTTCAATCGCTATTGGTCAAAGAGAAGAGCAAGTCAATGATGAATTGAAGAAGTTGAGTAAGAGAACAATAGATTCAAGCAATATTAACAACGTTGACGACTTGATCAAATTTGCAAGTGTTTTACCACAACAAATTTCATTGACTAACAAAATTGAATCCTCAGAGCAAACTTCTGAATCTGATTTAAACGAAAAAAAAATCGTTGATGAAGTTGTTAACCAAGGTAAGGCTGCCATTGATGGTAACATGAAACAAGGTCTTGAAGAACAGCAGCAGTCTAAACATTGATAAGCTTGTTTAAGAACGAGCTACAAACAAAATAAAAACCTTCATTCATTTATATTCTAACCTCAGTTTCGTTTTTTGCATTTTGTTTCGTTTATTTTATTGTCTTTTACCATTATTATCATTTTTATGGAACCATTTTTTACATATAATCATCGTAATATATTGTAGGAGTATCTTTTATAAATAATAAAGATAGTACTATAAAAACACATTAAATTTTCAACTTCTAATGATATCAACTCTAGCTCTCTTCCAAACATTGTGAAGATAGACATCCTCATCTGCCAACTCTAAATCTTGCTTTTGTGGAGCTTTTAAATTGATTAAACAGTACGAACCCAAAGAATTCATTTTAATAAAACTACCAGGATTAATAATTAACACGTTTTTGATAATCTTACTGAAAAATTTAAGTTCAGATGGTAGTACCACTACGTCGGGCAACGATTCGTTGAATTCAGCAAGACCCAAATATGGAACATGCAAGTCGGAGCCGCAAATATGTTCCATCACTTTTTCACCTTTTTTGTTTGTTGAAATACGTTGTTTTAAGCCACCTGGGAAAACAGGGTAGTATCTTCTTTGTTCCAAAACATGTTTGACAACTCTATCAAATCTTGATTCTGTTAATTGCACACCGGCATTGACATCTTTTAGATCTTTGAGAATGTCATTGTTCGAACAGCCAATTAACACTTCGTTTAATTGGAACGTTGCTGGATTTGGGAAACATTTAAAATTTTTAGGCAGCCCCAACGATTTTCTATCGAATGAATCCTGTGGATAAGCTGCATGTTTAATAGTTGCATCTTTTGTTGATGGTAGTAAGATCACTTGACATGTTAATTTTCTCAGTATTGGTGTTATAATAAATTTGAAAACTTCATCAAGTGTCTTTGGTTGTTGTTGCGGTGGCAGTTTATCAAACTTCAATTCCCCATTAACTATCGATGGATGATTAACGTCAAGGAATGGCCCAAACATAACTATTGTATGTGGATGAACTTCGTTGTTCATCTTGTCAACAAATCTCGACAAGTGTTCAAAATTAATTTCCTTGTTTGTTGTATATGGACCTGCAGTTATCACAACTTTCATATTTTTACCGTCGAATTCGTTGTAGTAGCTTTCTAAATCACTTAAAGAAGAAACAGGAGATCCTAAATATGGTAATTCGTAGTTTTTCTTAACTTTGAAAAATTCACCAGTTGAGTTTATACCTTTTAAACAAACGATTTGACCTGGGAAAAATGAATAATTGACAATTGACGATAAGTTCAATCTAATTCTTTGACCAATACCACCTGACCTTGATGTTTCCAAAAACAAAGAGTTTGAATTCAAGTCTGCATCGTATGGCGTTAATGGAGAATCAGGGTTGATTCTACCCACTGTTAAGATTTCGTTTTGTGATTGAATATTCGGATTACCAAAATCGTTTGAGTCAAATTTATAGTAATCTAAAAGTATCTTAGCAATGGAATCAATTTGTTCATCAAGATAATCTGCAACTTCCAATAGTTTTTGGTTCATTGTTCTAAATTTATATTTTTGTGGATTAAAATTAGCAAAAAGTTTCACTTTTGGTTGTTCCGTTGAAGTTGATGGTTGGATGTGGGCATTTAACGTTTCCAATATCTTCCCAGATTCAACTACCGTCTTTGAAGGAGTGTTTGGTATTGGGGATGAATTTATGGCGGTTCTAAAACTTGTATCGTTAGCAATATTATTACCAGCACTAGTACCACCAGATCTATCAATAGAGTCTGGAGCAGAAACTTCCAATCTTCTCTTTTTAACTGAAATTGGAGTTGATGGAATGATATTCATATTAGGGGTGGTTCTCATAACGGGTCTTTTAACGTTTGAAGATGGGGTTCTTTGATTATTTTTGATCAATTTTTTTTGTAAATTTTCCTGTAATCTAACTAAATTATCAACCGATAATTTCAATTCATTATCGATTCCAGATGTTGTAATCACGTATGATTCCCATTTTAAGAAAAGTTCCTCTACTGTCAGTCCAAAAATGTTGATTAACTCTTCACATTTCTTCAAGATATCAGACTCATCTGATTTAGGACCAAACTTTGCCACGATCTGGGCACTTATTGACATGGGCATGGTAATTTAGTTGTATGTAATTTGTATCAAATCAAAGTGACTTTCACCTTAGTTCAAGCTTTAGAAATATCGATCACCATGTTTCAAAATAAACAGTTTTAAAAGATAGTATCCCAAATGACGCGTAGTTTTTCTTCAAATCGTACACAAAACTCTGAGAAAACGCGTTTGGCAAAAGGTTTTCCCACAAATGATGATGTAATCATCATTTACAACTCTTACAAACTACACAGCCTTTAAAAAAACGCACAAACAAAATAAAACTAATTTAACTTACAAAATAAAATTATATAAAAATATCAAAATATAGATCATATATACATAATACAATCAAGCACTTTCTTCTGGCTTGGAAGCTTCTTTAGGAGTATCATCTCTAGCTTCTTTTTCTTCTCTTGGGGCAGAATCTCTCTTTGGTGATTCATCTCTCTTTCTGTCTTCTCTGTCTGATTTTCTGAAATTCTTTCTACCACCGTTATTTTGTTTTCTACCTCTACCACCTCTTCTTTCACCGAATTTTTGAGCAACTGATTCATCGTAACTAACTTTACTTATAGCAGTTAATTCTTTTTCACCGTATTTTGGTTTTGGATCTAATTCCAAGAATTTGGCAGCATCTTCTTCTTTCTTGAATTCAACAATGACTGAACCAATGAATGCGTTATCCTTCTTCTTCATTCTAACTTGATTAACTGGGAATTGACCCTTGAAGAATTCAATTAATTCGTCTAATGTAGCCTCAGTTGGTAAATGTTCAACGAAGACACTTCTTTTGTTAATAGCAACTTGGATTTCGTTTTGGTTTGATGGTAATGGTGTCTTTCTTCTAACTAATTCACCATCTTCTGAAACTTCTAATAATTCTGGAGATTCTCTTAAAGCTTCAACAATGGTTTCAATTGGTCTGTATTTCTTCATTCTTTCAAATTGAGAGATAACTGAGATTGGAACCCAACCTTCATTTGCTTGTTGTGTAGTGAATAAAAACTTGTCGTTTAATAAGTTTGAGTCTGAGAAGTAGAATTCAACTTGGGTTAAAATTTTTGCCTTTTGATCTTCTGTGCTCATATTGTATATTTGTTTATTTAGCTTATATGTTGATATAGATATATATATAAAACACCTGTCAAACCGATATGAAATGGGGTTTTAATTATTCTTTTTTGAATCAGATCAAATTGATTCAAGATATTTTTTTTCCATTTCTTAAAAATTTTCACCTTTTTTCGGAAATTCTTGTGCACTATTATTAGAGGTGCAAGGTGGTTTTAGTGTAAAACCCATGCACCTGACGAGAAAAAACATACACAGCCTTGACATTAACTATTAACAACAACAACAACAACTAGCTGCTGAGCAAGATGATGATGATAGTAAGAATTGATTAAAGGGCAACGGTTGATTTCATTCAAATAAACTTCTTGATGATATAACATAGCATCCATAATCTTTGGTTAAGGATTTACAAATTTTGTGAAATTCATTGAGTGCTTCAAAGTTATTTTTATCTCTAGCATCCCAGTAGAAAATTGAAGTATTTGAAATAATAATACAATTGATTGAATGGGTTGAATGATAATTTTCAGGTATCTCTTCAGTTAATCTTTTCAAAGTATTGTTAATCTCCAACAGTTCGTTAAACTTATTCAAAACTAAAACGTTTGATACTATTTCGTTGATGTTCGGGTTTGTTAACTTTTGATCAATGTATAGAGTGTTCAATCCACTATTAACAACAAATTTCGAGCCAAACTGATAAGCGCAATCAATAATGATAACCAGTTTTTGTTTAACAGTTGAATCATTGATAGTTTTAATTGTATCATTGTAACTATTTAAACAAATTTCGTTAACGTATTGGACCCATTGATAAGTAGATTCAACATTTATTTGAATGTATTGGCCATGATTGCTATTGCCCGTAGATTCAAATGATTGATTGTTAATAATATTTAAACTTGAATATTTATCATTTTCTATATTTGGTAATAATAAAGTAGGTTTGGGTAATTCAATTAACTAGTGTATTGCCAATAATTGGGACTAGTTAGTACGAGAGGGTTCAAGCTAGAAAATCTTTAGCAAAATGGATGAGGTAAAATCTGATCAATACATACATCAAACAGTCGAGTTGTGACAACAGACTTTAATGACTCCATCAATAGAGTATGACATTAAAGTTACAAACCGCAGTTGACGATTGGTAGTTAAACATAGGTAGAACAAGTGACAGTATGGTAATCGTAGATGGTACTAGTTATATAAACGATCAAACAAGAGTGGAAAAAAAAACAAAGCATCGCCTTATTCGTTTTGCCACAATTAGCCACAATTTAACAAAAGAGGGAAAAAAATGCAAAATTTAATTAAGTACATATGAGTTAATAGAAACACAAATAAAAAGGTTGAAATGAAAATGAGGTATATGGAATAGAAATACATATATACCATGATCAATGAATCAAATATTTTGTAGAGCAATCAGTGAGATACTCATAAAAATAGGAATCATCAGGTTATCGTTCATATCGGTACAACCTTCCATAGCAGCAGTTAATAATGAACTTGTTAAAATAGTTGAATATGTGAAATCATTTTGTCCGAAGTGTCTGAAACCAAATAAGGATATGGAGCTAACAACAAAAAACGCAATTGAACCTTCAATTGTTTTATTGGTATGTGGCCAATTGTATTTACCATATTTCCCACCAATTAATGAAGCTAATGCATCACCCAATCCAATTGTAATCAAGCCTGAAACTGATTCATTCGTACCAGAACAGTTGTTGATCCAAATTGGTAATGCAATACCTAAGATCAAATATATATACGATAACATGATTGAACCGTTTGTATCTTTTTCATCTTGGAATTGTCTGAATAGTTTAGTCAATACATTGCCAAACGGTGGTAAATTGATACTTCTTTGTAACTCAATGAAAATGAAGAGACCCAGTAAACCAACCAATGCTAATGAAACCAATTCTGAATCCAAAATGATTGGACCACATAAAGATGCAAATATAGCAAAATGCCAAACTTTTCTGCGGTAATCTAATGGAAGATAACTTGCTAATTTGAAAATCAATGGAATCACTAAAATGGATTCAGCACACCAAATCTTGAAGATTGTGGATCTTGTTTCGGTTTGATTAATGAATTCAACTAGCCAATTGAATGGATTTGTTTGTAAAATTGGTGTTAACAATCTTGATGAACCGTAGGCACCGATACCATAAAATGATAAATGAGTAAGACAGTTGATAGTATATTTAATTGAGACCTTATTCTCAGTATCATTCACCAAATGATAAATTGAGCCACAAATTGCAGCAGCAACCAAAAATGCAATAAATAATCTTTGCAAGATAACCAAGACAATATTTGAATCTCTATAATTAACAAACAAGTTTAATACAACAAATAGTGTAGCTAACACGTTTTTTTCAGTTTGTGAAATTGATTTCTTATCAACAAGGCTATCCAACAAATAGTATGCCATAAAATGGATTAGAGGTCCATAAAATAAAACTAATCCATAAGTTTGTTCACTTTCCACAACTAGTTGATATTCGACAACATAGGCAACCATCAATTTAGCAACATAATGAATATCGGCAGATAACATAACACACCCGGCAATAAGTGGGACTTGCGTGTATGATTTCAATAAAACTACAAACAATGGCAGAAACACAGAATAGATCAAATTAAATTCAGGTAATTTAGTTTTCACCAAAACTGGACGTTCATCAATTGGTTTTATAATGTTTTTAGTATAACTTTTCCAATGTGAATGGAAAACTATGCAAAATTGTGCAATGACACCAACTAAAACAATACACACTTCATAAAATGGCCAAATGTCAGAATCTTCAACTTGATCTTCTTTAAAGTATGATAAATAAACAACGTTCACAATGAAAATCAAAATCATTAATTGAATGAAATATTTGGTGTTCATCGATCTATCAATCAATTCCAAACCATATTGAATAGAACTCATTTCCAAATCTGGATCTTGAGTTGCAGGATCAACACCGTTTTCATCTATACGGGTTGTAGCTTTTGTTGTTGTTGTTGACACATTGTTATTGTCACTATCGTTGTCAACGTCCGCTTCTTTTGCAACTCCGGTAGCTTCTGCTCTAGTACTGGATCTTGTTGTCCTTTTTGTGGCAGTCGAAGGTTGGGATTTCTTGGATAGTTTCTTTGCAGCCATATTTTAATTAACGAGAGTAGTAGTTCAACCCCTGTCCTTCTATATTAAATCTAAGATTAGTAAAGAGATATGCTAAGATACGCTTTGAAAAATACAAAAACACGTACATAACTCTTGTTCTTGCTTGTGTGCGTCTTCAAAATTTACCATTTTGGGAGATTGGCGGGATCTCTTATGGATGGATATCTTTAAAAAGATAACGTGATGCGACGATGACAAACAGAACAACTTTACTGTATTTTATCTAATAAAACCCGTTTATGAAACTTATACATTAATGGCCATTATTGGCAGGTCTTGAACCAAAGATGTTAGTGCCAACTCTAACAGAGGTGGAACCTTGTCTAATAGCCTCTTCAAAATCATTACTCATTCCCATGCTTAACAGCAACTTCAATTCAAATTTCTCGTTCAAAACTTTTGATAATTCAACCAATTTTTTGAAATCTTGGTTCTCGTCAGATTCAGTGGATTGGAATACTGATCCGATTGTCATTAATCCTTCCAAATTCAACTTTTTGCAGTCTTTTAAAATAAAAGAAACCAACGATTCGATTTCTTGTGGTGATATACCAGACTTTTGTTCTTCACCAGAAGTATTGACTTGAATGTAAACATTAATCGTTGGTTTACCTTCTTGTAATCTTGTATCGTTCAATTTTTTAGCCTTTTTAACACTGTCTATAGTTTCAACAGCATATAAATTGTCAATGTTTTTAGACAAATCCTTTGATTTGTTGGTTTGTAAACCACCAATAAAATGCCAATCGATATCCTTTGGTAAAACTTTAGCTTTTTCAATCAACTCTTGAACGTAATTTTCACCAAAATGTCTATATCCTGCATCATACAATGCTTGGATGTCACTGGCTGGCTTCAATTTAGAAACACAAACTAGTCTTGTTTGACCATTGCTTAATTTTTCAACTCTCTCTCTAACTTCATTTGCATTCGAGACCAATTCGTTGGCTCTTTCTTGTGTGTAAACTAATGACATATTTGGTATAAATTGTTTGTATCTTTTAAATATTAATGATGTACTATTGAAATATTTTACTTGTCTAACAAACATCTCCTAATTAAATTAGAAAAAAAAAACACATCAACATCGTTTATATTGTTCTTACAAGGAATCAGATATTAAGGTTTTTTTATATTTTTTTTTTGAAATACGGGTTAAAAAAGACCCCAATTCTTTAAGGCTGTGTATAAGTGTAAATATGTATACATAGTATTCTATATTGTTCTAATGTATTTTAAAAGTGGTTTTTAACTATATATAGTTTTACATCCCATTAATCAACAAATCACTAATGGTTTCAACCAATATCTCGCCAAGCCCGCTTAATGTACATCTCATTGTTAATCTAATCATAGTATTATCAGCAGGATTGATTTCGACCCGTAACAAACAACCATGATTGCCATCCAAAGTATTCAAAATGCTTGAGCAAACCAAATTATTAGCGTTTGGATCAATACCTTCCAAGATATTGAACCCTATTAATTTAAAAGTTCTTTCAAAGATGGAAACGTTCCTAATTTTATTAATTTTGATAGTTTTTTGACATTCCAATGATTCACCGTTCAACTGATTCCAAAACTTGAAGAAATTAGTTGAATTCATTGAATTATTAACAGGGTTTAAACCTTTGATCAACACAATTGGCAATTTCAATTTGATTCGAGTTAATTGACCTGAAATAAAAGAAAGTAAAAAAGTTGGGATTTCAACGTCTTTATAAACTGATTTAATATTTATCTCAAAGAATTGATCGGTTCTTTCATTTTCATTGATTATACTGTTTGGATGATCAATATAGGTAATAGCGTATGGAGGTGGAGTTGTTTGTGATGATGTGTAATTAGGTATCAATTCGAAATTCAATCCATTTATTGAAATTGGTGATTTGTTAATATACGTCAAATGGAAATGAATATTGGATTTGTTTCTTTTCATTCTATAGATGATCTTGATTAGTGAATTCTCATAGAAAACACCTTGATCGAAATGAATCATTCTATAGTAACCTTCTTTCCAATTTGGTGATAGGCTACTGCTACTTCCTGAAGAAGTAGTGAGCTGATGACTTGAAAGTATGGACGATGTACTTTTCATTGCCCCTATATTATCAAATGGATTGTTGTTTGATGAAACCAACGAACTTTTTGAATCATTATTATTTATTGAAATCATTGATCTTCTTGATGGTGGTGGAACAGGAGCACTTGATTTGTGGCTATCAGAAGATGATGGTAGGTCGATTAAATCTCCACTACTGCCGTTATTATTCTTCAGCTTAGGTAACTTGAAAGATTGCTCGATATCTTTAACGTTACCTAATCTGGCAATCAGTGGAGATATCTTGGATTTGAAAGGCGGTAATTCAACGATTAAAATATTTAACAATTGTGAATTGTCATTTCTTAAAACGATATTCAAATATTCAAGGGATCTTTGTTGGATTTCCGAACTAAACGAATTTGATTCTTGTTTGAACAGATTCAAAATTTTAAACCTTAAATCACTAAAATGTAAGTAAAATTTCAAAAAACATGAAAGTAACATCGATCTTGATCTTATTGAGCATTGGAAGTATTTGTTAAATAATATATTGAATTGTTCAGCACTTGAACAGTAATCTGTTATTTTATAGCCAAATTCGCCCAACGCAAAACAAGAAACTTTTAACAAAGATTCAGGATAATTGCCCGTTCTCAAATAATCAACTGCTGATTTCGTTGCAACCAATTGAATAGAATCGTTATTAACTATAATTTGAATCAATCTTTGCCAAACTTCATCTTCTATGTAGTTCCCAGCCAACGACAGCAATTTTAAAATTGTGTTAATATACCAATTTGGATCGGTTGAATATTTTTCAGCCATTACTGATATTTTGACAGCAATCTCAGATTTAATGTTAAAATCACAAACACTCAAGTAGTTTAACAACTCATTACAAATGATTTCCACTAATTTGGAATCACAGCAAACGTATATTAAATCAACCGATTTTTGACGAATTGAAACATCTCTATCTTTTAATAGTTTGAAAATTTTATCAAAATTGTTACTGATTTCAATTAAACTTAATTCGTCACCCCTTGTGGCAATCTTAATCAAAGCATCCAGTGACAAATACCTAGTATTGGTTTCCACTGAACCCAACAGTGAGCATAAGGCATTTGCTGCCATTTGAGATTGCTTTGGAGATGGATCAATATGTGCAGCCAATGAAATGGCACCAAACAATATAAAACTGTTTGTATTCTTCAACTCTGATGCAGAACCGTTTTTAACTCCACCAGCAGTTTCACACGATGCTCTATTCAGGATTGAATTAGAGATCAAATGTTTTAATATTTTCTTGATTTTGGTCC
Source organism: Ogataea trehalophila (assembly GCA_003707645.2). Lineage (NCBI taxonomy): Eukaryota > Fungi > Ascomycota > Pichiomycetes > Pichiales > Pichiaceae > Ogataea > Ogataea trehalophila. The sequence goes on from PPKI02000036.1 coordinate 113,251, forward strand.
CATTCAAATTATCTAAATAATTATCAACTGATTTAGAATACGGTATTAAAATCTCCAAAAGGTTAAACAGTTTGATGATAAGCCATGGACATGGTATGCCGTAGTAGTAATATATTTTAGGACAATTATTGTCAATTATTAAATCGTGTAGTCTATTAATGATCAAGTTTATGCAAGGTTTGCAAGATTCGTGATCCAGTCTAGCAAGTTGTTCCAATAACGAACAAACACAAAGTGATAAACCAAGATCATTGTCATTGAGTAATGGGATTAACCTTGATGTCCATGTTGGATTTCTGATGATCATATTGGAATCACATTTCAATAATTTGAGGATCGTTAGAGATGCTTTTTTCTTGATCAAGTTTGACGTTGTTGGAGATCTCAAAATGTTGAAGACGTCATTTTCAAAATAAACTGTGAAAATTTCATCGTTGGCAATTGAAGATAAGAATTGTAACGATAAACAAACAAAATCTTCATTGCTGGAATCCAAATCATTTTTAACCAATTCAATTATCAATTTATTAAGTTCTGGTTCCAATTGAATGTATAGTTGCATTGATAAATAGCCAATAAATTTCTCACTGAACACTTTTGAATTGATCAATTTGATTGATTCCTCAAAACCAAAAGTTAAATCGTTGCCAATTAAATAAATATAAAGCAACTTACAGATGTACTTTTTACGATGATAACCTGATAGATTCGTCTTTTCCTTGAATTGTTTTTGAATATGAACTAGTTCCGATTGGATTCTCTTATCTACTTCTTCATCTTCTTTGGAGTTCCTAATATCGGTTATGAATTGAACCAATCCTTTCATTTGCGGTGACATGATGCAATAAAGTTTGTCAAATCAATCAATTGAATTATTTAGTAATAGCTTTTTTTTTCTGGGAAATCAAGATCAAAGGTGATAGGAACTTATCAAACAGATCATTACATGTATAAATGTAAGCATGTCAAGTTAATAGAGCCCGAAATTTGATCGTGCGGAATCATCAGTTTTCTGGTGTGTATGTTTTTCTCTTTTTTTTAAAGAAACCGCTCCCGTGTTTTTTTTTTTATTATTATTTATGGGGAAAGGGGGAGTACAAACAGATAGAAATAGGTTTATTTGATTTTTGATTGTAATGTGAAGGATAAATAGAATTGTTTTGTTTTGACATGAACTAATAAAAACAAGAGATATAAAAATAAATACAGTAAAAAAAACATTCTAAAAAAACAACAAGGTTAGTTAGTGATCTATATATATGTATGAATAAGCAAGAATAACACAACTAAAAGAAAAAGTGAAATGTAAAAATGTAAAATGTAAAATGTAAAATGTAAAATGTAAAAAAGAAAATAAAATTTGAAAAGTAAAGGTATAAAAATAGACAAACTCAATGGAAAAAGATGGAAGAGACATCAAAGATACAAAGAAATAAAGTGTATTTTTGCCTACAACAGACAAGAAAAAAGGAATAAAACAGAATAAATGGTAAAACAAATAGTTAATCCTAAAGGTTGGCAGTGTCCATAGCTCTTCTTAGATCGGCTTGGCTACCACTTTTAGGTATCAAATTTTCAGCACCATGAGGTCTTTCAAATGGAGGTTGTTCACGTTGATAATAATTGTAATGGTTGGCACCACTATAAACGCTACCATTACCACCGAATTTGTTATCATCATTAGTATCAAACTGACTATTCATATCAAAAGTGTTTGAAGTTGCAGAATTTAGATTAGGTGATGATGCTGAAACTTTACGAACTTGTTCGGTTAAAGTTCCCTTTGGTTTATAAATCGTGTTATAGTTGATATCCGTTGGGTTAAACATAACAATTGAATCACGGATTTGATGAGGTGATGGCTTCACTCCAGAGGTTTGGGAACTTCCGAAATTGTTGTTATCCAATGGATGGAAGTATTGTCCAACTTGAGGGGAATATTGGTTGAAATTTGGTGAAGAAGGTGACGAAATTGGTTTACCACCAGCAGAGTACTTTCTTGAAGTTTGGAAATCGGTAAATGTATCCAAGACGGAATTTCTATTGTGGAACTCGTGTGGTGAAGGCAAATTTTCCAATCTCTTCAATTCAGAAGGTCTACGATGTGGTGGTGGTGGACCTGGTCTACGCTGCTGTTGCTGTTGTTGAGGATATTGCTGGTATATCTGTGGTTGCTGTTGTTGTTGTTGAATTTGTTGTTGGTTCATCATGTTTTGGATATGTTGGTGTGGATAGAATGTATTGGATTGCTGTTGAGATGCAGGTGCTGGGTTTGCAACGTAAACAGAAGACGCGTACGAAGCTCTTGGATCGTGATGTTGTGATTGGAATGAAGTGTCAACTGTCAAGTGAGGAGGTTGTGTTGCTTGTTGAGGGGATTGCAAAGCATTTTCATTATCATTTTGCTCATCATCATTTTCACGAGTTGGAATGTGTGATGGCATTGAAGGTAAAGGAGGTAAATTGGTTTCATCAATGGCTAAATCACGTTGTGATTTCTTGGATTTGATTGAATTTTCTCTTGAAAAGTACACTTTATAAACAGATTTCATTCTATTAATTTGTTCCTCTTCTTCAGTGGTGATACCATACTCTTCAGTGTTCAACTCGGGTTCTTCGTCATCGTTAGGATCAAATGCAGCTGCAGATTTAATTGATTTACTTCTCACTGGTTCAGAATCATTTGATTTAATTTGGGAATCTTTCCCGGTGTAAATAACTGAAGCACCGGATTCATTGAATGAGTCATCATGGTGGTCAATACCGTTCTCTGTTGACATTGGAGGTTCATCAATAGCAGTAGCTGCTGATGCTGCTGTAACAGTATTATTCACTTTCTCATCCTTGGAAGATGAGGCCAAAACTGAATCTTCAGGAGTGGTTTGGGTATCTTCAAATCTATCGAAATCAATTTCGTCATCATCTTCTTCGGCTTCTCCTTCACTTGAATAAACTTGTTCGGTTTTCAAAACAGAAGGATGTGCAACAGGACTTGAAACGTTCAAGTTTGAATTATTGAGGTGATTTGGAGAATGTTCCATTTGCAATGATCTCTTTTGAGATATTGACGATCTTCTTGAGTTAGCAGCTGAATGAACTCTAGAAGCACTTTCATTGGATAATTTATAACCTTGATAAGCACCACCGAGTTGTTTTGATAATTCTTCTAAAGAATTTTTGGATCCAATATCTTCAGCGTATGGTAAGACAAAAGATTCTATTTTTCTGTGATCTTTTGAAATGTGTTTATTAAGACTTAACTGAGAAGAATCATAGTAACCTTGCTGAGTTCTGTTGCTGTATTGTCTAGTGGCGAAGCTGTTGTTGTTCTGGTGTTGGTTTCTATTTTGGTAACTCATCTCGTTTTCAATAACCTTACTTGGATAGCGTAAAGCACTGTCTGATTCAAACGGATTTTCATCCATCATACACTCACGGGTTTTACTTAGATCCATGCTACTGGTTGGATAGTCTGGTAAGATGGTATGATCACCAACGAAATCAGGATCGTCATCTTCGAGAGCTTCTTTCTTGTTTTTTCTCCAAGCTCTCCAAGCGAAAAATCCAACACCAATCAGGATAACAACAACAGGGACAACAACAGCCACTGCGATTGTTGTTGATGATGTTGAATTTGAAGTTTCACAGTATTGTTCGTTTTTGTTTGAACATTTTCTTTTAAATAGTTGAATCATTTTTATTTTTTTTTTGGGAATGATGGATAATGGGGTATAAAGTTGGGATTTGAGATGATTTTTTGTGTTATGGGATCAAAATGTGATGCAAAAGAAAAGATGAATAAATATAGTTATAGAAAGATGAATAATAATAATGACATACACAATTGAATATTGTTTGGTATAATATGGTATAAAGGTATAAATGAATGGATAAGTGAATGAATGAATGAATGAATAAATATATGACTAGTTGTGATTCCAAATAAAACTAAAAAAACTAAAAACTATCAACTGTAGACTGTATATATAATAATTGAAGTGGAGAAGAAAGATAGATAGATAGATATGAATAGGGGAACGTGTAAATTTGGAATGATTAGTAAGGAGTATAAGTTATAAGTGCTATATCTTGTGTGTGTGTGTGTTTATATGAATGATGATTCTATACAAAGTGTCGTGATCTTTAACTGAGTTATAAGAATAGAAAAGGGGAAAGAATGGGAATAGTTGATGATAAATGCTAAAAGTATGAGGTGTATTATATTCGTGTTTGATTTTGTTTTGTTTTGTTTTTTGAGATTGTGAGATCAAAAAAAAAGGACAAGAAAGACAAGAAAAATACAAGAAAAAATTTTTGAGTGGGAAAAAAAATTGAAAATACACAAAAACGATTAAAATTTTCGACGCGTTTTTCAATTTTTTTTGTGAGGATGAGTTATTTTTAAACTGTTTTAAAAAGAGGCAATGTGAATGAATGAATGAATGAATGAAAGAATGAACGGAATGACTCCATAGAGAGTTGATTAGATATTATAGGTGGATACAGAAGTAGAGAGTTTATCTGGCACTGACTAGAGTTACAGTTAGAATTTTGTTTGTTTATTCTATTTACCAGTTTCTCAATGTGTAGTTAGTTGTTGATAATTACACTCAATATATATAAATCAGTTGATTGATTAGCGAAGGGATTTTGGTGGGTCCGTCGTTATAGTAGTATATACAACTATAACAACCAATCTCTTAACAGAGATATCTATATATACACTTATATATATGGACAAAATTAAACCTTCAATAAAATGAGAGACCGTTTATTGCCCAAAAGAACATTTCCATCTTATATCTAGTAGTAATATGGTAATGATAATAAAATACAGTACACACTCTCACTAGCCAAAAGATGGAAAATAAAATAGGATTCCAAAAATTAAAGTTAAAAAAAGCCATTTATAAATAAAGACAAATCCCGGATGGTTCTGGTAAAAGGCAAGAACCATGTACGGTTAAGAATTTGATCTTCTGGCGATGATCTAATAAAAAAATCAAAAGAGAAAGAAGAAAAAAAGAGTGTTGATTAAGAAGAGAGAAAACTCATTTAAAAATGGACGCCCTTTTAAAGTTGACAAAAAAATAAAATTTTGTATATTTATGTCCGGGTAAAAACATTGTTTATGACACTTTAGCTGTGATATATTCTTTAATCAGTATTTACTTTTAAAACAAAAAGGACTGGGAAAAATAGTAAATGGGAATGAGACTGGAATGTGAATATGTATCTATCTGTATCTGAATCACTATTTATTATTATTATTACCTACTTATCACATCCTATACATCTACCTCTTGTTTTTCAATCAATTCATCAATTAACCAACTAACTAATTAATTAATCAGTCATTCATTCCTTCATTTATACCAACTGTTTTTTTATTATTATTATTATTCCATGAACAAGCTTTCCAACCCCATCTATTAGACCTAAAGTTCAACCTCTCTCTCTCCCTCTCTATACTTCTTAATCGTTCCACATAAAAATCAATAATGTCCTCTAAGCCGCCGTCGTCATCTTTAACATTAGCAAACAACGAGTTCCATTTAAGTGAATTTAAAACGATTAAAAAATTAGGATCCGGTAAGTTTGGTAAAGTGATACTCTGTTCAACTAACAAAAATCACAACTTGAAAGCATCATCTTCATCTTCATCAACTAATGAAAACTACTACTATGCAATTAAGATAGTCAACCATAAAGCCCTAACCAATCCAATTATTAATCTCTCATCGTTTTCAGATTTGAATAAACTTAAGAATGAGATCAATTTGATCAAATTGATAAATAATTACAATCATCCAAATTTAATAAAAATTCATTCGATAATAAACAATGATTTGAACAGCAAGCTATACTTCATAATGGATTTTTGCGAAATTGGTGAATTGAACAACTCAAATTTCTTAAACTATCCAAAGATCTCAAATAAAAACGTTGATGGTGGTGGCGGTGGTGATACTACTGCTTCTGCTACTAATAACAATAATCTAACTTTCAACATTCAATCCAAATTGCACGATTTCATCAACGGTTTGGAATTTTTACACTTGAATAACATCGTACACAGAGACTTAAAACCAAGTAATTTGTTGATTGATTCCAACGGAACGTTGAAAATATCGGATTTTGGAACTTGTTATAAAATATCAAACGATTTGAAAATTGATAATTTCGAAATTTATAAAAAAATAGTGGGCACTCCATTATTCATTCCACCTGAAATTTGTTGTAATGATTCAATAGAAAAATCAACCAATAGTAATAATAAAGTATCATCATCATCATCAAAAGCAACAACAAAATCGTCATTCCCTGGTTTGTTTTTCAACACAAAAGGCACTAAAGAAACTCACCAATATTTCAAAATTGATATTTGGTCTTTTGGCATAACTTTGTATTACCTTTTTTTTGAGAATTTCCCCTTTTATAATGAAAATGAGTTCAAATTGTTTAACGATATCCTTACCAAAAATTTGCACTTTTCAACCAACATTATTGATTGTTCATTAATGAAAAGACTAAAGGATCAAAATAACAATGCATTGAAATACGATTCTTCGTATAATTCAAAATTAGTTGAATATTTCAAACTGTTTCTTGACCTGTTGAAAAAGATACTGGTTAAAGACCCAGTTAAAAGATTGAATTTGAAATCAATTAAAAACCATAAATTCCTTAAATGTTTTACGAACACTAAAAATTATCAGCAATACTTGAAGAAGAATGACCCTTACAAGAAATTGTTATCATCAACAACGGCCACCAACACCACCACCTCAGTAACCACCTCAGCAACCACCAAACCAACCAATAATAGTAACGACAAAATAATTAGAAACTCAAAATCAAACGATTTGTTAAACGATGTTTTCATATCTTCCAATAGCAATACTTCAACAACAAGGCTGAAAGGTTCTTTTGAAAAATTATTCTCTTTATCAAATTCAACAAGCAACATCAATAATAGTGTCAACGCTTCGTTATCATCAATGGATTCTAACAACGAATCGGTATTATCAACCCATATACCTAACAACAACAGTACTTCGTTATCATTACCAATAAATTCGAATCATACTCAACTAACAAACTCAAATTTGCATAAAAGAGAAACATCCCCACAATCATATCCAAGGCCAATAATAGCAGCAACAACAGAAATTCATTCATCGATTTCATCAGATTCGGTGTCAACTTCAAACACAGACATACAAACGTTACCACCAAGACTACCCCAATTGGAAATCCAGCCAACGTTCCATCATCATCATCAGTTGTCACCAACGTCAGCAAAATCATCTTCGTTTGGGAAGTTGAAACAAAGCAAGCGGATAAATTTCAATCAATTCAGAGCAACCAACAACACCCAAGCAGAGCAAAATACAACATTACCGCCAAAACTCACACCACCACCACCACCACCGCATGTCTCAATCCTATCTAATTCGGCACAAAGTACAAACCTAAAAGGTTATAATAATAATACCGGTGGTTCAACTACAGCCACTACAAGTAATAATCGTGGAATGTTTACAATGGATAGATACTTAGATAGCTTGAACTAATAATATCACTAATACTTTTCCTATCTTTCATCTTTGTAAAAGACTAAACTTCCAAACTTCTATTTTCTTTTTATAAAAAGTAAAAAAAAAAACGTATATATTAAAACAAACAACTGTATAATAGGAGAAAGAGGTAATATAGTTGTAATAATAATTTTGATTTTTATTTTTATTTTTGTAAATGATGACAAATTTGTAAATAATTGTATGACAATTCAAGTCACATACAACAGAAAGAAAACAGGTATACAGTAAAAACGAAAAATAACAACACGATATATGTGTATCTAATGATAAGTAGTAGATGAAAATAAGAAAATAAAAAAAATAAAAAAAAACAAATGTTCAGTAAAAACTAATCTAGTAATTGTAGTCATGTTTGTGAGGGGAGAGAGAGGGCAGGGAAAGAAAAAAAAGAACGAATGAACATATATATATATAAATGTATAGAATAATCTAACTTCACATAATCAAACTTGAACCTCTATATTTGAATTCATTTGCACCAAATTTATTGGATGCTGCTGAAGAAGAAGTAATAACTGGTTCTCTTTTCGGGAACCCTTCAAATGATTTAGCATAAGTTGCAACTGAATGTGCAATCAATTTAGTGTTAACCACAAATGCTTCGTAATTCAAGTTGGTTAAATCGTCACATAAACTATGGTAACAAGGATCTAAAGTTTCACCGTTGAAATAATTATCCTTTTCAGCACCAGTGGCAATTCCACCACCTGGAATACCATTTTCAATGAAACCAACGTAATCGGATCTACCATCAAATGGAATGAAAACATATGGCAAATTCTTGGATTCGTAGTAATCAACGTACAAATCTCTCAATTCTTCAGATCCAACAGGGTTAACGGCATTGCTAGCATTGTAAACTTCATACTCATAGTTTGGTGACGCCATCATATCATAATCCATAAACAATCTAATCTTGATGTTTTCTTCAGGGGTTAAAGTTTTAGCATAGTGGTTAGAACCAAGTAAACCTTCCTCTTCAGCAGCCCACCATGCAAATCTAACCTTGTTGTTAACTTTGAAATTGGTCAATTGTTTAGCAACTTCCAACAATGAAATTGTACCTGAACCATCGTCATTAATACCTGGACCTGCAGTGACAGAATCAGAATGGGCACCTAACATAACAACGTTATCTTCATCACCTTCAATTGATTCAGCAATAACGTTCAAAGTGGAAATTGGTCCAACGTACGAGTCAACCAAAACAGAGGTGTTCAAAGTGATGTTTAAACTTAACAATTCAATGTATTTTAAACCATCTTCCAATGAAATACCAACAGTTGGTGCCACAACGGCATGTGGAGGTGGAACACCCAAAGTACCTCTAACGGAACCCTTTTCGTTGTTATAGATAATGGCAGCTTTGGCACCTAATTTACCAGCAATTAAAGATTTATCACCAAATGCACATTCACCTCTTTTAATTAAAACAATGGAATCCTTAACAGAATCAGCTGGGTAATCTGATTCGGAACAACCACTATTTGGAATTAAAACCATTGGTCCATTAACATAATCCTTATCTGGAGTCGATGGTGACATATCCATTTCAGTTAAAGAAGATGGGGATGTACCATTGACAGTTAAAGAAGCTGTGAAAATTTCACTAACATAAGCCTTAAAAGATTGAGTGGAAACAGTGTAATAATCTTTCAATTTTTTCATTTCCTGCTTAATGTAACCAATTGTCTTCCAATGACCTGGAGAGCCAATGACTCTTGTTGGGTGGCCAAATGCTTTGATGGAATGGTTTGCAATTGACATTAAAATTTCAGCTCTTTCTGTTAAAGCTTCCTGGGTAATTAAACTTTGTAAAAGCTCAGTATCAACTTCTGGTAATTCATCTAAAGTGGTGATAATAGTTTCACCATTGTCATCGCCGTTGATAACGATTGGTTGTTGGGTGTCGTCTAAATTGAATTTGAATGGAGCAGCAACTGCCATAGAGGCTAGCACACTCGTACAAGTTAGGATAGAAAACTTCATATTGTTATATAAGTATAAATATCTCTCTACTCTAATATAGATACTGAGAGAAAAAAAAACAAAGTTTCCTAAAAAGAAGAGAACAGATGGATTTAATTATTTATACGATTAAGAAATGATAGTTAGTAGACATACAAACTTGGGGTTTTTGCCTTATTCTTTTGTGGCGGCTGTTAAAGGAAACTCGTTTTGAGGGCTGCGCAATCAATTTTGCTCTTTTGGGAAATTGTTGATAACCACTTTTATAACGATAACCGTAGTTTATGTTTGTCGCCCTTGTTTTGTTTATCAACTAACTATTAAGATACAGTCTTAGGCAATGATGCAGTTCAGTTAATGCGGGAAACAAATTATATGGAAATTACAGTATAAACAGTACAGAAAACACAGGGAGAAAACAAAAAAAAAGACAAACAAATGGACACACACAAACACACACACACACACACACACACAATCAATCAATCGTAATAAGAATAAGAAATAACTAATAATTAATAACCTAATAATAATAAAAAAAAAGCACGTATAACCTAAATAAAATGAGAGAAAGAAATAAAAACAAAATTCAAACTAATAAAACAGCATTAACAACACCATCTCTATCAGGTTCGTTTGTAATTTGAGCATACTTACCCCAAACAACTTTACCACCAGCTGTCACAAGACCCATTTCGGAAACGTTAACTTCAATGATAGTACCTTTGGTCAAAACACCTAGAGTTGTGTACATTGGTGATTGTGGGTTCTTTTTAACTGATAGAATTGGTAATAAAACTGTAACTTGTAATTCTGGATGTGTAACATTGGCTTTCTTCTGTCTCAATGCACTTGGTCTAATAATTCTTTCCATTTTAACAGGTCTTCTTGTGAAACCTTCACCAACAAAAGTATGTTTGGTAATCATTCTCTTCCAAGATTTAGTCTTTTGTTTACCAGTTTTAATAACTTTGAACATTTCTTCTTCACTAATACCTCTCACTTTTGGTAGTGGAACTGAGAATTTATCAGCTTTTTCCATTCTTTTTTGTTTCAAAGATGATGAAATTGCTTTAGCTGTGTTTTGTTGTTGTCTATCCAATAAATATGTTGGTAATGCTTCACCATCCTCATCGTTTGGTTTAGATGGGCCCTTGATCTTACTTTCTTCATGTGCTTTGATCTTTTTTCTCATTTCAACCTTTTCGGAGTAACGTTTCTTAGCAAACTGTTTACCTCTCCAACCCTTCAAGTTTTGAGCATCTTTGGCAACTTTGTGAGCACCTCTTGCTTCTCTCTTACGTTTTCTTTCTTCATGATCTAGTCTTCTACCATGTTGTTTGATATGTTGCTCTATATATTCGTTTTGAGGCTATAATTTAATTGATGAAATATAAATTAAAGTTAGTAATTTTGTCTTGATGTGTTCAATGAAAAGCAGACGAGAATTGTACATTTAACTTACCATATTTCTGTATATATATTTTTATTATTTGAAACTATAATTAACCCTAACAAAAGATCAAAAAACCAAAAATATCAAGTTAATAAGTATTAAAAAGAACCACTTATCCATCAAATGTATGAATAAAAAAAGAATTTTCTCCTAATAAAAAAAAATTTTTAATTCTTGCACCTGTAAAACTGGGACTCATTATTTTTTTTTCTAATTTGAAATTTTTTTTTAATATTTTTTTGGTCAGTTTTAACTGTTAAGTAATAGGATTATCTATCTCCAGTAGTTGCTAGACTTTCACCAAAATAATCGACAGTTTTAAAAAAAGCATCAATCCAAGGTTCTATATATAAAGAAAGAATACTTTTTAAAATGTCCACGACAAGCAACGCATCGCTGGATCAACTATTATCATCAATAATAGATTCATTCAAATCAACTTCAACCTCACTAGATTCATTATCAACTTTTATTGATGACTCCGGAAATCATCCAGAAATAGTTCAATCTCTACTAGCTTCATCAAATGGTAGCAAAAATAATAAGGAGAATGAGAATTTACAAGGTGTTTCATTGTTAACTTTGAAAAATTCTTCAATGTTATCATATATCAATAACTTACTATTGATTCTAGGAACTAAACTAGAATCTTTACAACAAGAAGGCAAGGATAATAATAAGAAAATTAAAGAAACTGCAGTGCAAAACACAGTTATACAAAGGGTTACATTGGATAGAGGTGTTAAATCCCTTGAAAGAAAATTAAACTACCAATTAGAAAAATTAATTAATTCGTATCAAAGAAGAGAAAAAGAACAAGATGAGGTTATCGACAAGACAAAAGAAAACAACGATAATTCAGAAGAAGATTCTGATGAAGATGAAGACTCTGAAGATGAAGACAATGCATTGACGTATAGACCTGATCCAAGTGCATTGCTCAACCAAACAAATACAAACGGTTTGAGATCAAAGAGTAGTAAAAGCACCAATGATAAGAGTAATAATAATAATAATAATAACGACGACGACAATGGAGAAAACGATGAAGAAGTGAAGGGTAAATACAAACCACCTAAAATTTCAGCAGTGCTACCACCATCATCATTCAACCCAGACTCTGAAACCAACAATGAAAAGAAACAAAGAAACTTACAATCCATGGACGAATATTTACAAGATATTAGTGAAGCTCCAACGTTAGAAAACTCTATTGGTTCCACCATTATAAACAAAGGTAGAGACATTAAAACTGCTAAAGAATTGGCTAAAGAAGAAGAAATTAAGAGATACGAAGAAGATAACTTCACGAGATTACCAAACGCTCAACTGAAATTGAGTGCCAAGGATAAGAAAAAGAAGGCCAGAAACGAATTCTTTGGTGAAGATTGGAGTATGTTTGATAACAATAGAGAGTTTAATAATAACAGCAAGAACGGTGCCGGTGATATGGCAGCTGGGGGTGCTGGTAAAAAGAGAAAGAGAGTTAGTGCTTGGGAAAGAGCCAAAAAGAGAAGAGATTAAAAATTAAAAGAAATTAGTTTTTTCTTGTATGTACATCAAAATTATATATCATCTTTCAAACTATTTATTAGTGGAATTTGAGGCTTGTTGACCTACAGTTAAACTATCAGTAACTGGCAATTTTCTCTTTTGCGATTGTTGTCTCTTTTTATGCAATTTTCTTTCATCGTTTTTCGTTTGAATCTCAAATTCAAAGTTGATTCTCAAAATGAATAAATCTTTAATCAATTTAATTGAGTACAACTCATTGAACTTCATTTCCTGGTTGCTATTATTATGAATTATTGACTCTATGAAAAATCTTGAAAGAAACTGATAAATTAATTCAACATCATTGTTCTTATCTTCTTTTCCATTGTTTTCAGTTTTCAAACAACTATTCATAATCATTTCCCATAATAAAACAAGTGCATTCAAAGTGAAAACGTTATCGCCCAATTTCTTGATAACTTCTTTGAATAAAACATCACTTGTGTTGACTGATTCTGCTGAATCTGAATAAATTGAATTCAGTTTAGGGATGAATTTAAACGGAATCAAAGATTCTGGTAATTGCAGAAGAAAAATTTTCAATAGTTCAAATAGTGTAAACAATCTAATTTCTTTAATTGACTTATCGTCTTCTTGCACAGTTCCAATAAATAATAAATGATTTTTCAAGTTCCCATTTATTAATTCATCCAACAACTTATCGTTCAATAGATTCTTAATATCTGTCGATACTTTTTTACGTGTCTCTCTGGTCATTACACCATCAATTGGATTGAAAAATGTGTTGTTGGATCTAACCAACTTGTTTAAGTTGGATCTAATTTGGAAACAAGTCTTGTAATCAATTATTGGATTGTTCCTCCACCATTTATGATTTTCCAAATCAATGGAAATCAAATCACTTATCATTGTCAATAGTTCTAAAACCAGGATTGGTATTGGTCTATTTTCTAACTTGATTAGCGACGCTAAACTGATACCGAATAGTTGGGTTATCTTCTTACCTTTCAAAGGTTCGAAAACATCCAATTTTGATAAATAAAACCCAGTTTTACTGTTATCAATTAAAATATTCAAATCTGTTATTGGATCCATGTTATCAATTGAATTTTTCAAACTAACCAATGAATCGTACATTTTTTTACCAAATTCATCATCATCTTTGCAAACTGACGTATTGTTATAGAACCTATAGTTCCCTAGCTGAGCGTTATTTTTAAAAGTCAAATCAATGTATCTATTCAAAAACCTTTTAAAACATAAAATTTTTTCAAATTCTAAAGAATTTAATATCTGCATTGAATGGAACATCGATAGCTCTAAATTCGACTGTATGTCGTCCAATTCAATTGAATAATTTAAATACTTATTTCCAATTGCATCACATTCGAATTTCAAATTTCTAATATTTAAAAACTCTTCATCTGTATTAGGAGTGGTTGTACTGAATTCACTGATGTTGGTTGCTGGTGTTTTGAACTTTAATGATTCAGAAGTTATTTTCTTCAAAAGAGTTGGCAAAATTGGAGAATTTGAAGTTTCAGCAGATTTTAATGAAGAAAGTTCAGATGACGATGAATGTGAAGAAGAAAGAGAAGTTGGTAATGGTAATGATGGTTCTTCATTGTTTTCTTTTATTTGATTAACGTCAATTTCAAAAGGTGGTTTGAAATTGCATAAATCAAACGATTTCAATAACCATTCAAATTCCCATTCGTTGATATTAGCAAATCTATTATCATTTATGGAAACATTACTTAAAAACAAGCCATCAATTAAAAACTGTCCAAAAACTTCAGCTTTTTGGATTGTGTTTATTGAATCTACTGAATCCATTAAGTATTTAGTAATTTCAGCACCATTTGAGACTTTCTTTTTGGAGTTCATCAACCTTGATTTTTTTTTAAACTTGAAAAAATTAGCGTAATTGTTGTCAATAATACCATCGTTATCATCATCAGGCTCTATTAATTTTGAATGGTTCAATATTAATGTTTCCAAAATCGGAATAAATTCATCTCTATTAAACTTCAATTCAATATTCCCTGTTGAAATCGTATACGTTAATGGTTCTTGCTCAAACAGTCTACTGATTCTCCGTTTATTTAAATTTGCAAACATTTGCAAAGATTCTTGGATTGTTGAATCTGAATAGTTGTTCAACTCTCTAATCTTGGATCTATAATCGTTTTTAATTGAATTGAATTTTTTCTTACTGGCATCGTATTCCACTCTCAATTTATTGATTTTATCAGATTCAGTTTTCAATTGATTCTTATAAAAAATCCTAAAATCATTTAAAGGTAATAAAATTTCATTGTTCAATAAAATCGAATAACTCTTACGAATCTTTGACTCATCATTGATCTCGTTGATTAGCAAAGAACAAGATTTGAAACAACTGGTTGAATTCTCTTGATCTATAGCAAACTCATCATTTTTTTTGGTCAATGATAAATACTTACCATGCAGTTTATCACAATAGTTATTTTCAATTTGGTACTTGTATTGGAAAAAATTGTACAAATCGTTTAAATTTCTCAAACTTTCATCGGTTAATATATGAATCAACTTATTGAAACCAGTTTTATAATCTAATGACCAAAAATTGTTTTCAAAAGCGTTTGCGTTTATATTGTTCATTAATTCAATTGATTGTTTAGAACGTGATAAAATCGGATAATCATTCATTGTGGTTTACTCCTATCTATATACGGTATTGTACTTTTTATATTTGTTCTTTTGTCTGTGGGCAGTTGTTTTATCGTTGAATATTATGTTGTGTGAGTTTATGCAATATATTTGAAATGTATCAAACTGGTGTTTAATGAATATTTAAATTGACCACCAACCTAATCCAATTTAAATTAAATCAAATTAAAAGAGTTTACAATATACTATATCGTAGTATCAATAATCAATATCCATCTACCTCACACCCTCCCCATATTTTTTTCAATATTTACATTCTTTTTTGGGACCTTTTTTTAATTAATTAAACCGCGTTTTTTATTCTTTTTTTTTTATTTTATTGATTACTCATTACTAAGGTATGTTTTTAACTTGTAGATAAATAAGTTGTTACCCAAATTCATTTCCATTTATTTTAATAAAGCAAGTGGACCAACAATAGAAACGAAGTGTAATGGAATATCATTAAAAGGGGAGAGGGGGGGAAAACTAAATAACGGGGATCGGCTGGAATGAATGTTAGCTGTGATTTGAATTTGAATGAATAAATGAATGTAGATACACAACATGGAAGTATCAATAAATGAAGGAGATTAAAAGGAATACATAGAAATCACCAACTTTACCCTTTTGTGTGACTTACTTCATTCAAAAGTTTGAAAAAAGTTTTTCAATATTCATTTAACAAAGGAAATAATAATAATATATATATATATATAATAATGTCATGAAAGAAGGGGTAAAAAACACTAAAATTCTAACTTCAAAAAACATATCAATAAACACACTCCAGTCTACTCGTAAAAAACACATACTCAATATGTTTTGAAGTTAGAATATAAAAACACCAAAAATAGAGAGGATAAAACACTAACAGTTGTAGAAAAAACACACAAACAAACAAATAACCAGTAATTGTAAAAATAGAAAACGCCAAAAGAAAAAGAAAGAAAAAAAACACAAATAAGTACAAATGAATAATAACATAAAAAAAAAAACCTAAGGAGGGGGGAGGAAGGGAGGGGTATATATAATAATTCAATAAAAAGAAAAAAAAACATGGACAAGTTAGCATAGCAAGCACTGTAAAAATAATTGGGGCCCAACGTATAATAGTAATAGTAATAATAATCATAAACAATCATAAGTATCTTTCGACATCTCCTCCATTTTGCAAATTTGGATAACCATCATAACCACCACTCAACTCAATAGGAGGAAGCAACCCACCACTTTGCTGCTGCTGCTGTTGAGTAACTGATAAATTATAATCCAATGGCGATGATGACTTTTCCAATTCATTTGAAATTGAAATAATTTTATTTTGAATCCGTTTACCAAACGAGGTAAATTTAACTAATGGTAACAATGGTTTGATAGCAACGGCAAACTTGTATTTATAATCTAAATCTGATAAATCCATTGCTGTTTGAATAACATAGTTTCCGTATTGATCTTTGATTAAAGAAGTTAAAATGTTAGCGTTTAATAAGGTATCAAACAAGGGATTTTTTTTAAAACCTTTATTACCATCATCATTAGGAAACTTAATCTTCAAACATTTTTCAATTACATTTGATGAAAATTTTTGAATTGATAATTCATAGATAAATGGAATAATAAAATTGATCAAATTTTCATTCAATTGAACCAAATTCAACGAAATCAAATATTGAACAACATAATTACCAAATTGATCTTGCATCAAAATAATGGAATTCTTAACAATCTCTTCACCCAATTGATAAATTTGTAAATCGTTTGACTTGTTCAACAGTTTTTGCAAGACACAACATCCATGTTTATGAGTGGAGATTTTAATCATATTGAGACAAATTGAATCAATAATAAATTGTAAATTTTCATTTTGGAATTTATGAATACATTTTTGAATGACATGGTTCCCATTCAAATCTTCAATTAAATTAACAATAAAAGGTGTTAAGCAATCTTGTAACAACTTGTGATGATTGGCAGTGGTTAAACAATCAATCAATTTTTGACAAGCTCTTGTACCATGTTGGTTTTTACAAATGTTGTAAATTGAACTTGAAATGTTGATCAAGATTAATTCAATCTCTTCATTGTTTGCACAAACCATGATTTTTTGAATTAAATAGTTGCCAAATGGATCAGTCATCAATTCACTTGAATGATTATAAATCGCTTGAAAGATCAGTGGGAAATTAACGTTGAAATCATCATCAATTTTTTTTTGTAAAAATCTACAACCATACTGATCTTTTGATAAACCCAAAATATCACTATTTTCGTCTAATATAGTGGCTGATGACGACAGCGGGAAAGTTAAACTTCTTCTTTGAGCAGGAACAGGAACAGGAACAGGAGGATTAGCGGTTTCGGATGAAACATTCATTTGTTGAAATTGTTTTTCGAATGATGACATGTTAACTCCATTGTTATTATTAGTATTGTTTGTTTGGCTTTGTAGAGATAAAAATCTCTTTCTGTTAAACTTTTGCTGTTGTTGGATTTCATCTAAAGAAGCAATTGAAGAGTTTGAAGAATGATGATGATGAACATGCTGTTGAGTAGCAATCACTTGTTCTTGAATCAAATTTGTCAATGCATCAGAGGCATTAGGAGCAACAACATTATTTGAGCTGTTGTTTGAATTCATCAAGCTGTTTGCATTGTTATTATTATTATTACTACTCCAAGGAGAGTAAAAATTGAAATTTTGGATCTGGTTGTTCCCGTTACTATTCCAAATGGATGATGATCCATTCATTGAATTCTTACGGCTTAAAGACTCAAAATTTGGGAAATTTTGACTGAAATAATCCGGTGGAGTGAGTGGTTCATTATTATTTGAATTGACAAAATACCCATCTGATGAAATAGTTGTTGCATTACTAATTGATCCGTTGTGATTGTAATGTTGCTGTTGTTGCTGCTGTTGCTGATGATGAATACCGCCACTGTTAATAAACGAATTCAAAGACGAAATTGAATTTTGACTCGGATGATGATGATGATAATGGATATAATTCTCATCATTGTAGTTTAATTTTGGAGTTGATAACAGATTTGGGGATAATAGTGGGTCTGTAGTATTGAAAGAGTTTCTTGGATCTAAAGACAATTGTTGTTGTTGGACTGTTAATGGTATTTGTTGGTTGATGGAACTAATGAAATGAGGATCAAGAGACGATGATGGGGTTGATAATGGGTAAGGAATTTGAAGAGAAAGTTGAGCTTCCTTTAATGGTTTATCCCCATTTGGTTTAATACAAATTCTTTCATCAGAGTATTCAAATTGCTGGATCAATGAAAAGATAAAATGTATATGTTAGTAACTGTTTGTGTTAAGCGGAAATATCCAAATAAAGGATATATATATATATATATATATAAACAAAGAAAAAGAACAAGAAAACTAACTTACCATTATAATGTAAATATACTTGGAATATCGAACTTTGATAACAAAAAACTCTTATAATGTTGTCAAATGGAATTTAAATAAAAATCAAAAATCAACTTGTATAGTACAATCTAATAAAATAAAAGATAAGATAAAAGAATGTTTTTAACAAAATGATTTTTTACCGCCCTGTTTATGATATAACAAACAAAATAATTATTATTGTATGATTTCTCTCTTTTTTTTTTGGCTTGGTGAGAGAGAGAGAGAGGGAGGTTTTTCTTTTTTATCTATTGATTAATTAATTGATTGATTGAGTGGAATGTGATGGATCAGATCAAACAGATGTTTTGGAATTTTAAACTAGTACAATGATTAATTATAGTTGTATATATATAATATATATATATATATATATTGTAATTTATAACAACAATTGATTGTAAATGAATTGATAATGGATGTCCTTGTATATGATGTTTGTAAAACTAAATGTATGGTATCTATATATATAGAGAGAGATATAAAAGGGGTTTTCAAATGTGGTTAGATGAAATTGTGGGACATAAGATCAATTAATCAGTTGAAAAGGATATTATATGTGATATGATGATACTATTTATTTATATATAAATAACCTAAATGATATAAAATAAGAATGTCAAAAGAAGAATAAATAAATAAATAAAGAAAGAAAGAAAGAAAGAAAGAAAGGGAAGTAGAAATAACACTGGGAAGTTGATCTGGTTTTAACTGATTGAATCGAATCTCTTCTTAATAATTTATAAAACGTTGTACATTCAAATTAATTATACAAACGACAAAAAGGCAAGAATAATAAAATATAATGAATAAAAACCATTGAGCCTTTTTTACCTAACTTTATTTATTTATGTATGTATTATTATTATTTTATTAAAGGGGGAAAGGGAGAGAGGGAGGGAGGGAGGAATATAAAAGAAGAAAGGTACGAATGAGACAAAATAAAAGCCATATAATAAACCATGTAACCTTCATTAGCATTAGCATAGAAGCTTGTCATAAAAAGATACAAGATCTAGATTCTTCTTACATTGTCGATAGTTACACACACAATCACAGTTGATATAAAGTAAAGAGTATGTGTTTGTATGTACACACACATACATGTGTACATATCATATTATACATACATGTGTTTGTGAGTGTGTGTGTACAGTACAACAAGTACAAGTGCATCCATCGTTTAACACAAGTGAATATAAAATAAACTCATTTTTGCGTGTTTTTTTTACTTATTTACTATAATTGGAAGTGTATGTTGTTATTATATAGATATATATATATCAACTGTTCTATTCTATTCTATTCTAATGACTAATTCATGTATATGTATATATAGAAACATCATACTGTGTAATTTTAAACTAATTGACAAGGCTGAGATGCTTAAATATGTGAATGTGCGAATGTGTTGTATGATAAGATATATATACATATTTTAGTATTGGCAGATTGACAGGTGAAATCATATCATCTTAGATATAACCCATCCATATCATATATACCAAAGTCATAACATATGTTGTATATTAATTGATCTCTGGTTGATTTATTTATGGATAAAAGGATCTGCAATTCAAAATAAGTGGTTTATCTATCACAATCAATCCACCTATATATCTATCTATTTATCTATCTTGACTTCCAACCGTTTCTTTTATAAACGTTTCAACAATATACAGAGTGTAACTTCCTCTCTAATTAACAACAATAGCAAGAGCAACAGACAGTGTGGCGTGCTGCGTGAAAGTGAGAAGGAGACAGATAGAGTGTGATAGAGTGTATTTAAAGGTGTATAATACATACTCTATACTCATATCATATGACGTATTAAGTTAAAAAAGTAAACTAAACTAAACTAAACTAAACTTGGTCACTTATCGATCAGCCAAATTAAGCCGCTTTTATGTGTTTAAAGTTAAATTAATAAAGAAGATCCTTTTTTTTGGTATTTTTTTGCTTTAAAACTGTCAGAATCAAATCATCTTTGCGGCTTATTTTGAACAGATATCCTGAAATATCCGGTTGGTTAACTATATATATCTTTCTCTTTCTTTGAATTGAATTTGAATGTTGTTAAAAGCTTAGAATATACTCTATTATACATCTATATCAATCAATTACTCAATGATCAACCCAATAACTCCTCCGTTCCCGTTCAAAAGCTAATTAAAAGTTTTCGTTTCTATTGGTTTCTTCTAACTCCAAGTTTATTTGATTGTTTTAACTTCCATCATCATCTGACAAACAAACAAACTTTAAAGGTTTTCTTTGTTTAGATGTTTTAATTGAGAAATCGGTGTACAAACTACCGGTACTTTTCTTTAACACATACGCCTACACATTTTATTATTCACTATTTCATCAATATATTTTAGCAATAAAGAAAAAGGGGAGGGCGGGGCGGTGTTCAATAACAATAAGTTTCGGATAAAAAAGAAAAGAACCAATTCAGATTATGATTATTATGGTTACTATTTATTAGTAGTTTTATATTTTGAAACCTCCACAAGTGTAGTGTGTACACAATCAAAATTCTAAGTGACGAGAGAGATGCTTGGATTTTATTTATCTATTTATACAACAAGCATACAAAATTCACAATTTTAGTCATGTGTTGTCAGTCTGTCAGTTTGTCGGGTATATTTTTACTAAACGAACCTTACTGTTAGCTAGTTTACTGTTAAGTTTCATATGGGATCCCAATAAACCCTTTCTCTTATGCTGTTACTCATCTCTAGTATTCATCTAGTTGGTAGTATCTTTATATGTATCTTTATATGCTTGTTCGTAATTTACATCAAACTTTGTGGAGTATATATATATATACATATATATATATCCATCGGCTATTTTTATATGTTGTATTGATAATTATATAATAAATTATGTAATTAACAAGTCTCGATCTTTTTTTTTCTGTTACACATTTCAGGCTGTGTACAGTTTTTTTGTTTTAGACCATTACCCCTCTATTCTTTCCCTGCATTTCATTATTTTTTATTTTGTACAATCGACTGATACTTCAAAATTGGTCTGGAATTTTATGAAACAGGTTACATATTAACTAGTTTTCCATAACTTTAGAATAAAAGAAAAATATACGAGTTACCGGTGTTTTAAAAACACTGACTTGCATATATGTATATACATATATACATATAGGTACCAATTATCAAGCCTCACGACAGGCCCAAATAGCCAACCAAACCACCTCCTTTTTTTGTTTACCGATCCTGTTCCTTTATAATATACTTTTTTAATTTGCTCGTCATACAGATAAGATGATCATATACAGTTATCTGAAATCATTCCTTTGAAACTCATCTGGCATTGTTTTACTATAACCTCGATTACTTGGTGTTTTTTTTTCTAAAATGTTTTAACTTTTGGGCTTTTGACATCTTTTTATGTCAGTGTGCATGATATAAACGAAATTCCACTCACTCTTATTCTTATGCCTTTCCAATCAACCTCCTTCAGTAATTTTGTTTTACATTTAGTAGAAATTGATAGCTTTTTGGTAATCATGAAATTATTATACTTTGTGTATTTGCTGTCCTTTTGCTTGTAATAGAGTTTTGAATATTGAACCAATGAACTGAGCTGGTTTGGTTAAAATCATTCTCCGTTGTTCCAGATTGCTCTTTTACGATTATCTTATACTCATTTAAATGCTATATAACAATAGTATATAAATAGAATAAAAATAGAAAGTGAGTGTTTGCAGTAAGTTTACAGTCTTCTAGATCGTCAAAGTCTTTAAGGCCAAGGTTTTTTTAATCTTTAGTCATGCACAAAATTCATTACAATCTCCTTCATTTAGTAAACATCAACCTATAGAAAAATACAAAGTTTTTTTCTCTTTAAAGCGGTGCAAACAAAAGAAACTTAAAGTTTGTCAATGTATTATAAGCTTGTCAATGCCAAAATCTGTCTGTTATATGATCAGCTAGAATCGGGGTTTGTTATAAAATAACAGACAGATTCAATCAAAGTACAGTCATCTGTGTCACTTAGAAGGACTGGTTTTTTGCATCTTGTAAATAGGCGCCTGAAATTTCCAGTAACTTAACAATTGCCATTATTACATTACCATTGGCTAGTGGGATGTTTCCCAAACTCAATTATAACTTAATATAATTTGTTACTCTGTTTCCCACAACTTTTAGATCTGAAACTGAGCCTAATCAAAAGCCAGAACTGAAAGTCAAATAATGAACAGAATTGTCAATTCTTTTTCCAAGATTTCACTTGTGAAGGTGATATCTAATTTGTTGGTCAATTAAGAAATATTTCATATTTAGGTGATAGAAAAATTGTCTCCGTGATGGTTATTAACCCACATCAGTGTTGCCAAAACGTAATTGTTGGTGTATGAACTGCAAATTTAACTGAGCAGAACTTGATTGGCTTGAGAAAGTTGATCTCAACTAATTGTTTTGATCAGCCAGCCAATTTTTTGGGAGCTTACATCTTGGTTTTTCAAAGTTATTTACTTGTTGCATAACAAACTGTATAAAAAATTTCAAATTGAGCCCATTGAAATATAGGAGGATTCACTAAAATATTTATATATAAAAGATCATAAATGTCAAAATTGATTCCCATTTCCGAAAAGTATTTGATAGTGTGCGGCTCTTCTATCTCCGTAGGGCATTCGCTCACATCTCCGAAAAAACAGATACCTCGTTGTTATTAACTAGTCCCTTTTTTATTTGTTGTATATCTTGAGTTGATTCGGCAAAAACGGGGAATTGGAGGTTACTTAAATGTGTCTACTTTATTTCTTGAGATAGACATTATAGATATTATAAACTCTTTTGCTTTACAATGTTTTTCAAACATTAATAGTCAAAGTTCAATAAGAATTATTTAAATCTTATGTACCTGAAACACTTGAACAAGGAATAACTTTGTTGATTGAATGATTGATTGTATACTTAAATATTCATTCCATAAAACCAAAGTTTCCAATATCCGAGTTGAAGGTTAATTACTAATAAACTTGTATGTTTTTTTTTTTTCATCATCCATGGAATCAAATAAAAAGTTGCAACTATTTAAACTTGAAAAGAAAAGCTTAGAAAGCTAGTTTTCCAATAGTCCAAACAAAGTTGGAGTTTAAAAAGCAACGGGGTGTAAGTGAATACGGCTGCAGTGAAAGCATTTATTTAAAATACTACAAAGCTTTTCCAACTTGTTTTGTGTTCCTTGATGTTTTTATTTTTATTAGTCACGTGTAAATTCTATCAAAACTACCCACACAGCCTTCTTTTTATCTTATTAATTTTTCTTCCTTTAGGTTGTTAAGTCATCGACGCTGGACAAACCTCTACGCAGTCGATCGGCTATTAAGATAAGACTTCTTATTCTAATTTTTTTACCCAGCCTCATATCTAATTACACTTAGCCACATCCACACCAGCCCCATAATCTGCCTTTTGAAATGCAACAGAATCTTGCTTCAATTTCAATCGCTTCGATCAATCAACCCAAAAATAAATCAGTGAGTGTTCAAAACTCTCATTTTACATAGTGTTCAAACAGTATGACGGCCTTTTAGGTTTTTTGGTTCACTAAACCATTTTTGACATTAAACGGAGCCTTTTTTTTGTGCATTTACTTAATTATATTGATTGATTGTATTTTTCCATTCAGAGTGTACGTTTTTGCTCTACTGTTTGCTGTGTTTTTTACTTTTTTTTTTGTTCTTCCAACTATACGTTTATACTTTGATTAACAACAAGACACATACTCACCCCCCTGTACGATAACCTTTTACAATTTTTTTTTTTTGAACAATTCAAGGATATTTAATTAGAAGCATATATTCCACTGTATTTTTTCATTTGTTTCTCCTTTTCTTCGTTTTTCATTAACTTATATACTCAGAATAAAGTTTAGGTGATAACAATCAGAAAAGAAAAAAAGAGAACATTTAACTACAAAAATTATAGAATACTCGAAATAGAAATAGGCACACAACAACATCACAATATGACCTCTCCATTCCTAGGTGTCTTTGTTGCACTATTTGAATATCAAGCTCAAAACCAAGAAGAACTGTCACTCCAAGAAAACGACTTGCTATATCTTTTAGAAAAATCCGATGTTGATGATTGGTGGAAAGTTAAAAAGAGAGTTGTTGATGCAGATGTCGAGGAACCAGCTGGTTTAGTCCCATGTACCTATATCGAGCCAGCTAAAGTAATTGACCAAGCAACTGCTCTCTACGATTACGATAAACAAACTGAAGAAGAAATAACTTTCACAGAAGGTACTAAATTCAATGTTTATGATAGTTCTGACCCTAACTGGATCTTAGTTGGTTTGAACGATCAATATGGGTTTGTTCCTTCAAACTACATTGAACTAGGTGCCACTTCAGCTTCTCTACCTGCGTTACCTGTTTCGAACAATGAATATGGTTCTTCAAGTGCTTTGAACAATTTCCCTCCTCCTCCACAACGTAATGATAGACAAAATTCAACTGAATTGGAGGCCCCAACTCCCAAAACGCCATCAAGACCAGCAGCAATTGATTTGCCAGTCCATGATGATGATGATGATGAGGAGGAGGACGAAACTCCACCTCCAATGCCCTCAAGACCAAGAGCAAACACCTCTACTTCTGTTAGAAGTTATGCCTCGAGTTATGATGAACCACCAGTTAACAATAACCGTTCCAGTAGCAACAACAACAACCCTGATGAATTTTTCAAAGATGACTTCTTCACTTGGCCTGTTCATGAAATAGATGGTAGAAAGAAAAAGAAGGCAACTTTAGCAATTGGTAATTCTTCAATTTTCATTAGTTTAGAAGGTTCATCTGGTTCAAAACAATGGTCAATCAATGATTTAGCATCATACAATAATGAAAAGAAGCACGTCTTTTTAGATTTTAAAAATCCAACTGCATCATTCGAATTACATGCTGGTTCCAAAGATTCTGCAGAAGCTATTATTTCAATCTTGGCTGATTTGAAAGGTATGGCATCAATGGGTGCTTTGAAAGATGTTAAGGACGCTTCCATTCCACCTGCAATTAAAAAACAAGGTAAGATCTTGTACGATTTCGAAGCAGCATCACCTGATGAATTAACCTGTTATGAAGGTGATACCGTTATAATTGTTAACGACAAGAAATCAAAAGAGTGGTGGATGGTTCAAAATATGGATACCGGTGAACAAGGTGTTATTCCATCGAACTACATTAAACTTATTTCTAGTAGTGGTGGTAGCTCATCTGGTTTGAAATCTTTGTTTACTAGAAGATCCTCTCAAACCTCTTTAAGTCCAAAAAAGAAGAATAAAAAAGATAGAGAAAGAGAAGCTGATTTAGAGAGAGAACGAGAAAAGAAAGAAAGACAATTACAACTTGAAAGAGAAGAATTGGATGCACAAAAACGTCGTCAACAACGTAAAGAAAGAGAGCTAAGAGAAAGAGAACAACGTAATAGAGATCAAAGAGAGAGAATTAGAAGAAACGATGATAGGCAAAGAGAAAAATCAATGAAGAAACAAAATACTAAAGAAACTAAAGATAGCTCATTACCAAATTCACACAGAGTGAGAACTTGGATTGATAGATCCGGTTCTTTCAAAGTTGAAGCTGAATTTTTAGGCTGCTCAGATGGTAAAATCCATTTACATAAAGTCAATGGTGTTAAGATTGCTGTTGCTGCTCCTAAATTATCGGGTGAAGACTTAGAATACGTTGAAAGAGTTACCGGAATGTCATTAGAAAACTATAAGGTTAAGAAATCATCACCTACCGAACAAAGTGCTAAATCTCCATCACCTGCTCCAGTTTCCAAGCCAGTTTCCAAGCCAGTTGCTCAAGAATCTGCTGCTGCTACTGCTGCTGCTCCAACTTCCTCTTCTTCAAAATCCTCAGGTGCTCCAATTTACAATGAAAGATTAAACGAGTATTGGTTTAACTTCTTTGTTGAGTGTGGTGTTGATGCCAATGTTTGCGAAAGATACGCTAGAAACTTTAGCAGTGAACAAATGGATGAATCAATCTTGAGTGATATTACAGTTTCATTGATGAGAACTCTTGGTTTGAGAGAAGGTGACATTTTAAGAGTGAACAAACATCTTGATGCTAAACTGGGTAGAGTTAATCCTGAACTACAAGTTAACGGTGGATTATTTAACGCTGCCGATGGTTCATTGAAAGCTAGTAAGACTGGCGGTACCCCAACTGAAGCCGTTAGTAGTGAGAAACTGAACAACAATAGATTTGAAGATGATGCATGGGCATCCAAACCAGCATCTCAAATTGAAAACACCAAACAACAATCGGTGACTCCTCAATTAACAGGCTCGATTCAAGATTTAGTCAATATCAAGCCAATTGAATCTACAAAGACTGGTTCTTCTCAGCAAGCATTACCAATCAAACCAGTGACAACCACCAATACTTTATCAACAATGGAACCAATGAAGCCTCAAAAGACAAACGGTACTATGATGATTAACCAAATGACTGGTGCTTTGATGCCAATGCCAACAGGTTTCATGCCAATTACTATGGTTCCTATGATGACCGGTCAAATGACAGGTATGATGGGCTTACAACCAACTGGTTTGGCAATGAACAAGACTGGTCAATTAACGACCGGTATGCCAATGACCTCATTTGGACAAGTTCAAAAAACTGGTGGTATTATGTTACCTTTATCAACAGGTACCATGCCATTGACTTCATTTGGCGCCAATAACGGATTAATGAACAGTATGGCTACCGGTGGTGGATTTGGTAATATGCCAACAACTTCATTTGGCGCTAATCCAACAGTTGGATTGGTTCCATTACAACCAACCGGTTTGAGAATCAATAAAACGGGTCAAATGCCTACTATGCCAATAACTTCGTTTGGCGGTCAAATGCAAAAAACTGGCGGTGGTACTCTGATTCAATTGCCACAACCAACAGGTGCTCAATTGAACGGTATGTTCCCAAGCATGCAACCAACTATGAAGACCGGTGGTGGCTTTATTCCACAAAGTGGATTTGGTACTGCTTTAATGACAGGTGGTATCAACATGGCTAATAGCTTACCAGCTACTGGCTTCCAACAACCACTACCACAAACTTCGTTTGGTATGAACCCTCAATTGCAACAGCAACAACAACAACAACCGCAATCGTTTGGAGGTATGAACCAATTGAACAACATGTTTGCAAACACTTCAATTTCACAACCTCAACAACAAAACTTCATAAACACCACTGGTTATCAACCACAACAGCAGAATTTCATGAACACAACTGGTTACCAACCACAACAATCACAACAACAAAATTACATGAACAATAACATGCCAATGAACACATTTAATTCATTTGATTCACAACCTCACCAACAACAACAGCAGCCACTGATGTCCCAACCAACCGGTTTAGGATTTGGTAATGGACCAAACACTTCATTTGGTGGTATTGGCGTCGGAGGCGGCTTACAACCTCAAATGACTGGTAGAAGGGCCAATTTATCCAATGCTACAGCTGATAATCCATTCGGATTTTGATTTATGTTCTGAGTATTTTTGTCGTCGTTTTTATATTGTTTATTTGTTTGTTCGTTGGTGATTGTTACCACTACTATTATCATTAGACTATCTGTGTGTTTTTTTATTACTATTATTGTTATTCATATATCCTCTCTATTGTTATCATTATTTTTGTCATAGCGTCTTTGTGTTTGTTTTGTTTTGTTTTGTTTCCTCAGTTTCTCCGTTTTTTCGTGATTTTTCCCCTACTATGTTTCAACCTTTTTTGTTTTCCAGTCTGGGTATTTGTTTCTTGTTAAGTAAGAAGAAAGAAAAAAGAAAGTTTACTGCTACTTTTGACTCTTTATCTACTGAAGTGTTTTCATATGCTTTCCCAAACTTTTCCTTTAACTATCCATCTATCTATATAATTATAGTTGTTTTCCTATTTTTTTTTGTTTTCCCATGTTTTCCTTTTGAATGTTTAGAATTTCGTTTTTGTTAATGTGATATTTCAATCTATCTGTTTTTGTAAAACAACTTCATAATAGAATAAGCAACTCAATCTGATCCACTCATTCAAGATTAGTAGTAGCTACATAAACTTAAGGGGCCACTTCTTTGTCAGTTTATTATTACAAAACCTCGAATTGCATTTTTTTGCTTTTGAGATTGAAAAATAAATTAAAGGTGGGTTTTTATTTGGGGCAAAACATTTGTATATAATAAAGAAAACAGTGGGGGATGAAATAAACAACAACAATAAAAAAAATTAAACCCCTAAACGGAATTAAAGAAAAATAAAAACTCAACAGAATAAACTACATAGAGGGTGTCGGGGAGATAGGATGAAAGGGAGAAAGGAAGGGGGTTTTAACAGAACATACATGAAAAAAGAGACGGGGAGGGCAAATAAAACGAAACAAGGAAGAAAAAAATCATAAACAATTCGATATCAAAAAAAGATATAAATAGATTCAGAAGAGAGAAACACAGTATCAAATTTAGGGAAATTACAAAGAAAGGTTAAGGAAACAAGGTTAAACATTGAAAGAAAACAAAAGAAAAAAATAACAGAGGAATAAAGAATAAAAGCACACATTTTTTTCAAATAACAATCAGCTACAGGCCATTTGGTTCTGGATTAGTTTTCTTCAACTGAACTTTTGGAGATGCAGCGGTGGCAATGGCGACTGTTTCATCTTCCGTAGTTGCTGTAGTAGTAGTTGAAGGGCCGGATGACTGTAAAGTTGACTCAACTGGCGAGTGAGGAGATTCATCATCACCATCTGGGTGGAATTCAATTGGCTGTCCATTTGAATGGAATAAGTGGTTTGGTAAGGAACCGTATAACCAGAACAAACCTTTATTTTTCTTTATTCTATAGTTTTCCAACAAATCAACAACATTCTCAAGTGAATTGGAAGGATGTCTCTTGTATTCACTTTCAATAAATTCAACAACCTTCTTTCTTCTTTGCGCACTTTTAGCAATACGACCTCTTCTCCATTTAGTACCGTATTGATTCTCTAAAGATCTTAAAGAGGGTTGTTCTCTGTAACCATGGTTCCATTCAATCCATAAATCAGCAACGGTTTTAGCTCTTGGATTCAAGTCAATTTCTGGAATTTCTTGACCTAAATTGTGGTGATGAATAACACCTAAAGCAGTGCTGTTGTTACTATTGTTGTTCGGAACATCTTTCTTTGGTTTTTTCAATTGGGAGGATAACTTTGTGGCTGGTGCGGATGGTGATAATGCGGCTGGAGCAGTTGAATCCCCTTCTTCAACAGTTGAAGCTGATTTCAAACCATCTTGTGCTTGTTGAGCAAGGATCATTAAAGAGTTATCTATATCAGTAGTTGATAATTGATCGTTAGAATCGGAAGATTTGCTCTTTGTTTCTAGAACTTGACTTAAATCTGCAGCTATCAAAGTGATCTTGTTAGCATGATCTTTCAAAGTATCTAAAGAAGTTGAGATTGATTTGAAAGAACCTGAAATAGATTCTGATAAATCTCTCAATTGAGTTAAGAATAAATTGTTGATCTGTTGAGTAGTAACAGGAGTACTTTTGGAGGTTCTTGTAGTTGAGGTTGACATAACTTGTAAAATATGTTTTTGTAAATATTTGTTTTTGTAAGTATTCTAGAGACTGTATTGAGTGTAGTTTTGTGTTTTGTGTTGATTCTTTTTTTTTAGGGGAATTTGGTCTTATTTTGAGTTTTTTCTGGTTCAGTAGAAGGTTATTAACTAGTGGATCTGAATCTGGAAGAAAAAACGCAATATATCTTGATCTGACTATGATAGGAAGTAGAAAAAAAAAGAGTACACAACAGGGGACCTTTTGTAGAAGTAGATAGGTATTTGGGAAGAAAACAATTGGTGTAATTCTCCTGTAACAAAGGTTGACCCGTAAGATTGATAAAAATATAGAATGGATAACCAAATTAATATATAAACTGACAATAACGTAGAGTTTATATAAGTAACTGTATATTTATGGTTTGTTTAGGGTATCGGTTTGTTATAAAAGTAACAAACAAAACAATAAAATATACAAAAAAGAGACAAGTCGAAATCGACCAGATTCTTGAGCAGACCTTTTAAAAATCCACCTCCGTCGTTTTTTTTAAGTTTTTTTTCTTGCTTTTCTCCTCCTCTCGCCATAATTTTTTGAATGTTTTTTTTTTCTTTCTGGAATGCTTCGTCGGGACGGCAATAGCACGCAATTTACTGCGTTCCTGCCGGGCGCAATTTCAATTCTTATCCTTATTCGTGCGTGCATCCTCGTGCAATTTTTCGACTCTATTCGACGTTACACGTCAGATTAAACACGCACTCACAGAATTTTTGCCACACCAAAATGATTGGTCGACTTTCGAACTGAACTACTAAATACGTTTATTACATTTGTTATCTGTCACTTTGTTTCGGTAACTATATATATATTTGTATATTTAGAAGAAAAAGATGTTCTTTCAAATAACTCAAATAACTACCACTCACTACAACGATGAAGTTAAAACCGTGTTGTAGGCAAAAAAAAAAAAGAGTCGGGAACGGGCGACGGAAACAGAAAATTTTAATGTGCAACTCCAGTCGGTCGATCTATTTTTACCATATAGAGCCATTCACTCTCTCACCACCCCCGAACTTTACTCTCAAACCTCAACCTCCATCTTATTTAAAAAAACATAACTACTAATACCGTGTACGAATAGTATAAATCAAGATGAATAATCACCCGATATTAGTCACAATATACAGATTCTAATTCTGTAATAATCAGGCAAATGCATTTCAATATTTGGATAATATAAGCAAGCAAGCAAGCCATCCCATCCCATCCCCAAGATACAACAAGCCTTAATTATGAGAGTCCAATTTTTTCAGAAAAAGCAACGACGCAGATGTCTTAATCGAGTCGTCTCGTCGCGGTCTCTAATTGGACGGTCGGCCCGCTTGCATTGTATCTGTGCGGCACTTATAGTACATCATAGATAGTACTTTATCTTAATAAATTACAAGGAAAAACGCCGATAGAAGTAGAATGAAATGAGTTATGATTATTAAGAAACTAAGCCATATAAATGAAAAAAATTTCGATGTAGAAAAGAGGGCTAGGTTAGAGGACCCACTAGTATAGGTTGACAAGCAAATTCTACCAGACGTTTCCTTGTTTACCTTAAGCTCAGTTTGTTCCTAAACAAATTACACGCGCGCGCGTGTGCCCGTGTAATTAAGTAATTAAGTGAGTAAGGGTATCTGTCATTTCATCTCACGACACAGCCTTATATATATATCACAGGGAAAGAAATTACTTACAGCTTCAAGCCTTTCCCTTTTCAAAAAGCAAATCCATCGTCTTAACTGTATCTTCTGAATTTAGTTTTGTTAGCTCAATTGACACTGGTTATAAGGTTGCTTTCCCTTACTTTGGTCGATTTACTAATCATAATATCTTGATCGGACTAGGTAGCATAGGAAGACGAATGCAATCCAATTCGGCAATAGAAGCCAACCTTTCAAATAGAGACGGATCATGAATCGTTCTTCCATTGACGGCATCTTTCATGAAAAAAAAAGGGTTTTAACTTTTAGCTATGAACGCTTTGCAAATATTTAAAAGAATCTGTTGTGAAGCAAAAGGAAAAGGATATCCATGTTATATGTTAAAACACAAGTGTGTGGATAGTTTTCTATACAAGAGTGTTCCCTTGTCCTCTACAATCAGAATTTGATTGGGTTTGGGTTTTGTGATAGTGGAATTCAGACAAGAAGAAACAATTTCAAACCTATATATAAATTGTACTAAAAGTTATAAGGCAGGGTGGTGGATTATTTGGTCAAATAATAACTGTAAAATCATGAACACAATCACCTGCAATATCAATAGCGATACTAGCTATATTTTAAATCGGTGATAACCAGACAAATACGTTATATATATGTACGCCATCTCATCCCGATGATAGAACAAATCATATGAAGAGTCCTCCAATCTTGGGGAAAGAGTAGCGACGTGTCCCAATCGAGTCGTCTAGTCGCGGTTTCTAATTGGACGGTCGGCTCGCCGCCCCGTTACCGTATTTTTAAATGAAATGTCTAGATTAAAAGTGCGGTGCATGCTACAGGCATATGATATCTGTTTGCATAGTACTCTTTAAGTTACAAACAAAGAAGCAGCTAATAAGAAATCAAATGGAATGAGCTGTGGTTATACGGAAGGTTGGCCATATAAAAGACAAATGCAAGAAAACAAATATTTATATTATAATTATGAAGGTTTAACTGGGGCGAACCCACTACCATACGTAGATAAACTGGGCACTTTCTTTGTTCAAACGTTATTATTCCTGAACAAAACTACGCGCGTCTTTGCTCGTTCGTGTAAATGGACCCTGTATCTGTCTGTCATTTTGTGTTTTGAGGGGGGAGGGCACAACACAGCCATATATGTATATATATATCGAATGGGAAAAATGCAACTTGTTTTACTTTGAAGCATTTCCTTTTCTTTGAATTGGATACAAATTATTATCCAAACTGCAACTTATGGAATCTCATTTTACTAAGTTAATAGCTGCCTCGTCTTTTTCGGGTCAATTGTTGGTCTCAATATCTTGATGGTAGCCGAATGCAATTGAGTGATAAAGAAGAACAAATCTTTCAGCAAGGAATGCTGAATTCTCGTTCGACTGGCACTTATCTTGCTAAAGGAATGATTTGATTTTTGACGAATTGGCTTTACAAATATTCAAAAAGATTTGAAGTGACGTGAAGAAGGAAAAAGAAATTTACATTCTGAATTAAAATCCAAGGGGATGGATGTTTTCTTTGTACAAAAATGTTTCTCTACAACCTAGTTTTGCAAAACTTGATTGGGAACATGTTAACATGTTGGAATACGTTCTTGTTGCAAAACCAAAACCCAGAATACAAAAATAAGATTTAAAACTTATACATTGATGGGACTCTAAGCTTTAAAATAAAGTAGTGGATCATTGAGGCAAATGTCAACAGCTAAATATTGAACTCGATGGTTGCTATTTCTTTTAATATTTTTAAACTAATAGATAAAAAGGTACACACAGGAGAGGCATAAATTTTAACTCATCACTACTTAACAACAAAATTGAAAAATATTGGATGGAAATGGCATTAAAGCTATATAAACAAATTCTATCAACGAATAAGTAAAAAAAAATTAAAGACTATGAGAAAGGGTGATTTCAAAAAAAATCAACCAAGTGATCTCAACATTCTAAACGTAAACGGCTTATAAGCTGGAGGTGGAGCAGTAGGAATAACTGGATCCAACGTATGATGATTGTAATTTGGTGGATTTTGAAACTTTTGAGCTTCTAAATCTGGTGTCAATGTATCACTATTGTTAAACAATGTTGCCATTCTAATATATGACGATTCGTCTAAATGAGTTTGATTGTTATGTTCTAGTCTTTCTCTAGGGCACAAAAAAGTTAAACTTATAGCAACTACAAAAGAAACTAAAAAAGTGATAATTAGAACAAGGTCTCCATGAATTCTAGACATATTTGTAGAAGACGTTTTATTGATTAACCTTGCTTCAGTTTCAAGTTTGTTTGGTTTATAAGACAGTATTATAGTTTAAAAGCTAAAGAAAAAAACCGTGGTGAAAGAAAGTAACAGAAAAACTAAAAATGGTTACTTACTTTTATATACTTTTAAATAAATTTCAATAAAGGTATAGAAAAATGCTATAATTTTCTGCTGTTCTGTTTGACACTCAGCTTTATTAAATGCTTTTTTTAGTGCCTTTCCTTTGAGTATTTATTCTGTTTTGAAACTTTCTCAATTCACTAACCATTTACAAAAAATGATCATGATAATCACGTTATACATTTTTTTCTAAGAGAATTCATTATTGATTGAATACGGAAAAGATTACATTGACAAAGTACCATAAATTCCTAACTATTTCCTTCAAGAAGAATTGTAAACCATACTTTAAGGCAAAAAAAATTATTTCATATTTGAGTTTTATGTGTGTTACTTCTATTTCCCTATTAGCGGCGGTTGTAATCTGAGTATTAGGTAAAGATATACATTACACCAATTACACATCATGTGCTGTGAATTCTCAGAGTATTCATGAGCCTGTGTGAATACTTTACATCAAAATAAACTGACGCCGTAGATTCATACCACAAGCGAGAGCGACTGACCGACTGGCTGACTGGTGGGCGGCTAATAGAGTAATGATCTTATATCCCTTTTTGCCTTTTTGAAACAATTAACAGCTATTAGTTCCTTATACTTTATCTTTCCTTTATATGTATGGGACCTAATCGACTTAAAACGGTTGCATCTGGTTATCACAGATAGCTTTCTAATGAGATGAAAGATGAACAACTTGTAATTGTTTCAATATCTTTTATATTTGGTCACTTTTCAAATAAAATTTCCCTTTTGTGGTCAGGATCTTTGTTTTATCTAAGCAGAATATGAAACAGCTCATGAAGCAAAAAGAAAAAGGCAAAAGAGTTGTTAAGATGTCCCATTTTGCAGATTTAAATTTTGGGGTTTCAATCTCACCAAATTTAAAAACTCATTGTACTTGCTAAACCTTTATAGATGTAGATATTTAGTAAAGTTTACTGTTTTACTCTTTCTTCAAACTAATATTCGTTGGTATGGAACTCTATTGTTTGTAAACATATAACTAACTAGCATACAAAAATAATTTCAAAGTTTCAACCTTTATGACAAAACAAACAATTCTTAATTTATTGTTTAAATTTTTCACCTTTTTCCAAAATCCACTTTTCTCAAATTCTTGTACTTATCTTTTCAAAGAAACTAATTTAAAATAAAATAATTTACCAAATTCTAAAAAAATCTAAGAAAATCCAAAAATTAAAGGATTGGGGATTAAGATTCTCCCATTATTTACGG
>PPKI02000037.1:0-147543 GCA_003707645.2 Ogataea trehalophila
TTTTTTTTTTTTTTTTTTTTTTTTTTTTTTTTTTTTTTTTTTTTTTTTTTTTTTTGTTTTTTTTTTTTTTTTTTTTTTTTTTTTTTTTTTTTTTTTTTGGGGTGTGGATTTTGGTTATCATTATTCGAATCATTGAATGGATTAAATATATACGTTTTATGTATCGATTGGAAGTGAGCGACCATGAGCATTATGTAAGTTATCACGTCTTGAAACCTCGAGAGATTACTGTTTAAGTGCCCCTAGCATAGATAGATTTATGCTATTGATGTCCTCGTGGTCTTTGGCCCTCTCTTTGTTTTGTCTGTTTGAGGTCATCCCAATCTATAATCTACTATATAGAGGTTTGTCTAGGTAAGAGACGCCTAGTAGAATGTAGTCCTTTATTAGACTTGAGAATCAATTTAATGTATTGGGGGTGATGCACATCAGCAAGTCACTTGCTAGAAATATCTGGTTACAGAAATGTGTGTTTGATTACTTCTATTGTATTCCTATATCCCTATATACGGTTCTTTCTTTATGAAAGTATATAGTCAGCCGCATAGTAGCGATTACTGTGCCCCTCTTTACGCTTCTTGCGCAATCTTCAACAAATAAATACAAGTACCACATCAAGTGAATAGCTGCAAAATATATTATACTTCTAAATCATCATATACATAGCATACAGAAAAAGGTAGAGAAATTCTAAACCTTAAAAGTTTCATGATTTGATCGGTTGAAATCGATAACAGTAAAAGGGAAAAAATACTACTGTTTGTCACCGTCGATAGATCCAATAGATCCTCTACGCTCGTTGATGAGTTCGCTGACATCACTACCACGTCTCTCTTGAGCATCAGTTTCACTACCTCTTTTGAAGGCATTCAAAATATTGCCAACTCCAAATCCGGAATTGTCTGTGTGTGCTTTATCCCCCATCAAGTTCCTTTTATCTTGAGGTTCATGATTCAAGTCTTCCAGACCTGTAGTATGCATCGTTGGGCTCTGTGCTCCAGAAGCAGGAATAGTAATGGCAGCATCTCTGTAGTATTTGTAAGGGACGTTTCTTAAGTTAGGTTCAGTCTGGGATGTTTCAGCAGGAACATAGCCTTCGAACTTTTCACGTGATGAAACTATTTTTGGCGCTGAATAGTATTTGCCTGTGTTAAGGTTGCCTGTACCAGTGTTGGATCTGGAAGATTGTTTGTAAAACCAACGGTCTAAGAATGACATTTTATTTGCAAAATCTAAGTAATTTGGTTATTGTTTGTAATTACTGAGAGGCAAAGACAAGTATTAGGTGTTTAAATTGTTTAACAACAAAGCCCAAAACAGGACCGTTAGAATAAAATTTCGGCAATACAAAGCTATGAAAAGAATTATGCTGATATTTATACTGGTGTGGCTGTTTGCGTTGCTGATACCATAGTCACGTAAAGTTAGTTCTGATTTACGAGGAGTTTGATAAAAAGTGGGTGATAACTCAATTGCAAAAGATGACTAGCTTTGAAGTAAAGCTAAATGACTACTTTAGGTCGAACAGACTTGCGGTGTAAATGAGTTTCGGTTTTTTGTTTTGGATATGGATGGAAATAGCAAAGATGCAATATAATGTATGATGTGACATTTCGTACACTCCAGAACCTTTTTCTCCCAGAAGGTGGGGATAGAATTTCTATACACATTTTAAAAGCAATTTGATGGATGACCACCTTCACCATTATCTTAAGGTGTAGAATTCTAGAAAAAAGCAACTAAACGGGAAGAAGCGATTTATTGTCATGTTGTAAAGTGTTTGTGGGGAAAAAAAATTCGAGGGGTACTTCTTATCTTCTCTTTACTTAACTATTGAATTCCAGTAACTGCTAAAACGTGGAGTCGGTGATCATCAAATTTATCAGCCGCTACTACGTATATCATATTCTCCTGTAAGACCTCTAGTGGGTCATTTTCTTGTTCCCAGGGTTGTCGTTCATTGTGAACGTTTAGTCTGTTGTTGACTGTGCACGTTAATTTGTTGCAGTTTGTTCCATTTGCCTCTAACTTCCAACCCGTAACTTCTAACTGTCTCTCTTTGGCCTCTGTTCCAATACACTTTTGAACAACAAATGGAAGCGTTATATTTGACACTGTAAAAACTTCAATGTTGGATTCTGAGTTGCCAGACAGTTTAGTGCCCATTTATCCACTCTGTCTTTTCTATGCATTGTTCAAGGCGTTTTTGCTGTTTTAACAATTTAATACAATATTATGAGATGTATTCTATTTTAGTTTTATAAAATATATACAATAAGTACATGGTTGAAGAGAAAGTGAGAGTGTGGGCGATTGTAATATACGGAATAACTAGCAGACGAAAGTGCTGCTTGACTCAAATATAGCACAACAACTTTTTGTCTTCAGCAATAACAAGTGAGGTAATTCATGTTATCTTTCACCAAAATTTCCAGCTCTTCTCATCTACAACTTTCAAGGCGGCCTCTTCGGCGATTTTGGCTTCCTCTTCTCTTAGCTTCAATCCTTTTTGAAATTCGATTTTCTTCTTGATAAATTCATCCCTTTCTGCATCGACATACTTTTGCTGCTGTTTATCAAAAATACAATCCCTCATAGCTTTGGATTGTTCTCTACATTTGAACCAAACACCATAACCTGCGAGTTGTTCACATTTAGAAAATGCTAAAATAAAATTTTATACAATTGGTGGTTAGTATTGAAAGTAAACTCATGATTGTTTGCAAGTGCAAACCAATAGTCAGGATCAAATAACGTGTGGTACAAGTGCTCAGGTGGAACCCTTGTTACCTCAAACATACCTCTAACTTGATCATCACATAACTTCCAAGCGTGTATTCTCCAGTTTTCGAAGACTTCTTTTTCTTCTTTCGGAGTCAATAACCAAACCGGGAGTCCTTCAATACGTTTTCTGTCCATTTGTATATATGTATGTCTCTTGGTCAGTTTATTGTTGCTCTTTCGATAAATATTCGAACCATAGATAGAAGCGTGAACCGAATCTGTAACAGCATACCAGATGAACCAGTTGACATTTTGCGTAGTTAGTAAAAAAAAGAGTTGTTGGATTATTCAGGATCCACTGGTGTCTAAAATTAAAACATCTTTGCACCTCCTGGGTTTTAATGTTTAAGAAACAATCGTCGAACGACCATTGAATTTAGCTAGACCAAGGTCGGCGTTGGCTCAGAGTGTCAAAGAATAGTAACCTCCAATTGTTTACTCGTTCTTCCTATATCTTATTCTTTTACAATCAAGCACCAATTAATATCACAACAATAGCAATGAATAGATTGTAGATTGTTAAAAAACATCTTTAAGTATACTATGAGCTCGTTTTCAACTTCTTTTATTGGCACCATACCACAGTCCAGTTCAATCTTCAACATTCAAGAAGATCTTGACCTTATTGATAGTATCAATGGAAAGATTGATGAACTGGAATCCGTTAGAAGCGATACTGAAAGAACACATACAGAACAAATAGCACGTAAGAATATACTTTAGAATCTTTCTTTCTTTAGATCATTTGGTATTCTATTGCATAATTATTGATATACTAACACTATTTTATTTCGAGTTATATTACTGAAAACTTATTCATCAGAGTTGGAATGTACATTAAACAGAATGAAAACAGCTATATCAGATTTTAATTCATCATCAGACACTAAATCTAATAAAGAGTTGTTATTCAAGCTTGAATCCGAAATGTTTCAAATTTTGAACAAGATTTCACAGCTATCGAAAGATATCTCAACTATGAGATGGAAATATTCTGAAGATCTAGATAGTCTAGAGTCATTGGAGACTAAGTTGCAACAACTTAAACAATCAAATTTTGCTCATCGGGATGTATATGGAGCTGTTCATTCCAATATTAGTGAAAAAAGTAAGATTGTTAAATTAAAACTGTACGAAAGTTTGGGATTGAAATTCAATGAGAAGGAAATTTTAGTTTTGAATAAAAAAGGAAATAAACTTAATGTGGTCAATATTGATGATAGTTATAGTTCTTATTTTGTTTCAAACTTAGTTTGGGATAATTTATAGTTTAATGAAGTGTTAATGTATTGAGGATGTTATACTAAGTTTAAGTGGATAGTAGCGTTTTTAAGCATATGCTCTGATACTTCTTAATGCCATTTTGATTATCAGTTTGTTGTGGTGACAAGCATTTGGCCTCTTATTTACAGCAAACTATTTTTTGCAATGATACTTTACAGTAGCTTTTGGCTTGTAACTTAACCAAATGTGGGGTTTTTCACATCCTTTTCATCAGTAAAAGGATATTCATCTAAATAAACACAGATCAATTGAGAGAATGATAAAAATATCAAAGATGGATACTATTATTATTTTTTTCTATAGAAATTTGTTAGGTCATATTTGATCCCCTTTCAAGGGAAGGGCCATACGAAATAAATATATACATATACATCACTCAGAACCAATGATAGTAAATAAAAGTAAGGGGTAAGTATCTATTTACAACACCCATACCTTGGAAAAGAAACCTCAAAATAAAAATGAAGAAACAAATAAAGACGTATCTAAAAATTCTTTGGATTTTGCCTTAGTGACAACTTAGTCCATTTGGGAACAAAGTGAACACCTTTTCTATAGCCTCTACTGTGCTTATCGAAGACAGTGTATTTATCCTTTGGATCCATGTTAAACTCTTTGGGAAAATTAAACATTAAATGAGTGACTTGATCAGTTTCCATGCCATTTGATCTCAAACCTTTATATAATGCTTCGATGTTAGAATCAACCTGTTGTAATCTCTTTCTTTGTCTAGTTTTTTGTGGACGGGATAAGCGCCATGGTTTCTTCCATAGTAAGCCACCAAAATTAATAAGAGTTGATCTAAATGGACCAAACATTATTGTTATTGATTGAAAACGTTTACGGCGGTTGTTTTGGCGATTATTAGCAAATAAACACTTCTCATTTATATTTTTGTTCAACAGTTTGTCTTGAGGATATTGATTATCACTGCAACTACAGGTTTCGAAGAGATGGACAAACTCTGCCATATTTCTTGAACGACAGGTGAAAAGCAAGGGAATTAGTACTGCCACAACATATTGCGTAATATATTATGTAATAACGTAATGACATAATCAATTATACAATATCATGACATAATCAACTCTATCCACCACCACCAAGGAAGTCAAACCAGGATGTGGTATATCACAACAACAAAACGTCAGACCAAAGGGTCACCAAGAAGAAAGCGCCCAGTTGTTGAGACTTATTCAAGGTCTACCGACTGATTTCTGGTAGCACATAATTGGATTAATAAATGTGATCCGATTGAAATAGACTGCATATGTTATTTATTTCATCTGAAAATTTAGTGGCTAATTAGTTACTAGCTCGTATAACTTCGAATTGACTCTTGTGACTTCAATTTGACTTTGTTATGACATTGTTGTTGTTGTGGCTTATTCATAAATACCACAAATTTGAATCATTTATAGAAAATCACACATTGATTAAAAGTGAGGTTTTGATCTTTTGCTAAAAGGCAGCATTTGTATCACAAAATAAAGTGATTCACCTGTTTACAAACTTTCTGATTACCATTGGCACCTTAACGTGATAGTGCCTATTTTTCACACTTCAAGAAACGTTTTTCACACTTATCATTTGATTGATGAAAATGGCTGAAATGAAAATTATCCACCAGACACAACTTGAGATAACACACAAATCTTAATGTTTAGAAAAGGAAACTAGAATGCCTGTAAATAGGTTATCTTGTAGTCTGAAAAGTGTTAGCTCAAAAGGACATCGATCAATTTTACCTCGGTAACAACAACTGGATTACAGATACATTTAAAAATTATTGCTAACTAATCTTTCAATGTTCTTGAGTCGTTCCCATCAAGTAGAATGGTGCTAATGGTTTTGAGGTATACTTCAAAGGTTGGTCATTACGTTGTACAAAAAGAGTTAAATGAAGAGAATGTTAGGGTATCAATTTCAATAGTAATAGTATTAAATAACTCATTTGTATTAGAGAAGAAGGAAGTATATAGAACGTCCATAAACATAAAATGATAGTTAAGATTAGTTTTTATATTATATAGCAGTTATATTCTGGAGCTTTCCCGTAGATTAAAGCTTGATGGAAGCCTGGAGATCTTTCGATATATTGGAATTGAACCAACATCTTTTTCAAGTTAAGCCACAAATTACATCCCCATCTGTTAATCCTTCTAATCAGTCATTAAATTTATTGTTATCATTATTATTTTTTCTTCGAGGGTTCTTGTTCCTGCATAAAAATTGATGGTTTTTTTTTTGAACTCGATTTTTTGGGAACGTTAGCGTTGAAACCGGGCAGAAATTATTTTGAGCAAGAAACTGCGACATGGGGTATGTTGCCAGTTAATTACTGTTCCATTTCTTGCTACACATTCAATGAGGTCCTGATACCTTTCAGTTCTCATGAAAATATAGATAAGCTTAAATCCAGAAAAAGCGCTTGTGAGCTGAAAACATATATCAGAAAGAAAAAAAAAGGAGGGAAAAAGAAATAATAACTGTGGTGCAGCAATTTTTTGTTGGATACAAGTCATGGCCTGTCTTTGGAGTTCCCTTGTATGGTTTAAGAAATAACTTTTAGGTAAGAAGAGCAGGTATAAAAAGACAGATCAAAATGAAAAGGTGAAAGTTAACAAACTAAAGCACACGAAGAGCGATCTACATAATCAACTAGACAAAAATCCTTTGTGGTTATCGGAAACAACATTGAGAAGGACTACTGATGATGAGTGTTCGACGAGGTATCTTTTACTTTTCTCGTTTTCTCTAAATTATTTCAATTTTTATTTTTATTTATATCTAGTTTCAGAATTAGTTTATCCTATATTTAAACTCTTTTTTTGAAGCTCTTCTGCTGATTGTCTACCTACCTAATATATACATAATATTAGTAACCTTCAATACAATAAAAAACCATAGATACCTAAAAACCAAAATTCGAACCATACGCTGCAGTTTACTTCTGACAATCTATTTCGTAGTCTTTACTTATCTCAACTAGATCGTTGATCAAAGACTCTGAAACACTCTTCAACTCACTATATTCATCTTTTAACAAGTCTGACAAACCTTGAATTAACCCAGAATAGAAGATTTCAACTAAAATCTTACGTCTACTAGGTAAATCCTCAGATTCCAATCCATCAACATTGACCAATGGATTTGAACCAACTGTGGAAGAGGATGAAGCAGCGAAGTATTTCTTTTGGCATATGAAACGTGCTTGTGAATGGTTAGGTATTTCAAACGTATTAAATAACTTTAAATTTCCGAATGCATTAGCTTTCGTTTGAAACACATATGTCTTAGTTAATGCATGAATTTGAATAGCTTCCTTGCTTTCTTTCACATCACAGTTTTCATTTTTTTCAGTAGCATTTAAAGTAGCAGTTATAGTAGTAGTAACCATTTTCTTATCTCGTTTTCTTTTTTCATAAAGACAACCTAATTCAATGAATTTGGCAAGTAGTTTGATTTGTGCCAATTTTCTCTCTCTTTGAGTTTTAGCACTCTTCTCACTCATTAAGGCAGCTGTACCGGCAGTGATAGAAAAACTAACGGCATGCGTTTTGTCGATTGTCCAATTCATCAACTGCATGAAATTTCTTAAGATCTTAGCCCAATTTGTTCTTATGATAGATTCGGTTAATTCATAGGAAGGTCCGGTAATTAAAGCATCCAAAAACTTAACACTGTCGTTTCTAATGGCCTGGTCGATATGTGTCATTGAAGACAATATGAAAAGCACTAAGGAACTTTGATGAAGTATTAAAATAGATGGTTGCCTTAATCCTATTTGCTGGAGTAACTCTAATGCTGATTCCCTAACTTTTCTTGAGGAATCCAAGACTAGCGGTTTCAGTTTTGTAAGTAACACATCGTATGGAAAATTTGATGTGGAAGTTAAACTCAAAATTTGATTTGTTAATTGTGTAATCACTTCCTTACGTGAAGTTGG
The DNA here is from genome assembly GCA_003707645.2 of Ogataea trehalophila. NCBI lineage: Eukaryota > Fungi > Ascomycota > Pichiomycetes > Pichiales > Pichiaceae > Ogataea > Ogataea trehalophila. The sequence continues at coordinate 8,018 of PPKI02000037.1, forward strand.
GGAATGATGATTTAATAGTGACAGCTGTTTTTGAAATTCTTCATCAGTTGTCAAATTTAGAGATATCTGCTGTTTCAAGTGAATAGCTTTTGATTGGAAAGCTGTGTTTGTTGAATTTGCAGCGTTTGTCTGGGTCTTACCAACCTTCAATTTTGGCTTGACAAAGTCCTTTTTTTTCTCTAATCTCTTTCTTCTGGAACCCATGATGTGACCAATATTACAGTTAAACTTTAATAGAGAAACTGTTTAGGTGCTGTATCTATTTGTGTTTGTATGAAAGAAACCAGCTAGGAAAAATTCTTGTCACAAAAAGAAAAAAATTGTTGTGATAAAAAATTCTATTGTTAAAAGCATCTGAAGCTTTGATGATGCGAACTAATCGATCGATGATTTATTTGATCAAAGCTGTTTTGATGAAATCGGCCGACTTTACCTTAACTTGCACTCTATTTCTAACCATATTATCAATACAGATGTAACAATGGAAGAGTTTAATTTCCTTTCTTTAAATGATTCCTTGGGGAACGATGATGCCTTACTATCTCGCCTCTCGCTCTCAGATGAGCAGAGGCGCCGTCATCAACCCCAACCTCAACCCCAACCTCAACAGACATACACTGATGAAGATTTGACAATGAACGAAACACTATCACCATCCAAAGAACTTTCAAGTATTTATCTCCCAGATGAGAATATGGAGGATTCAGATTCTGCTTATTACTGTCACCAAACTAAACCCACCACCTCCAACAAGGAACAGTTGTATACCGAAGAAAAAAATCAAGAAAATAACGAAGATGATAATGAGCATGAACAAGCGGCATTTGCATCAAGAGTTAGGAACCTATTAAATCCAGTATCATTAGGCCCAAAGTTTGCAACTAGCATACCACATGGCACGGAGAATAAATCCAAGAGACAAAAGATGCCTAGAGTTGTTAAGAAAAACGATAATACTAACGCCTTACTAGGATACGATACTATGAGTTTAAGAAATAGAAATCTTATCATTGATGAGCTAAATGATGAACTGCAGTACCTATATGCATATAGAAGAAATGAACAAAAGCTACCACAGTTTACAATCCACCACCATCACTATAACCCAAACAACAATAGTAGCAATTTCATAGATCAGCATGATCAACACGATCAACAGATACATAGTGCTAACAATAAATCAAAGCAACTAGTACCTTATTTATCACATCCTTGGACGTCTAATTCTTCACCGAATTTTGGGATGCCATATTTGATTTCTTCTTATTTACGATTGCTACTCAATGTATTAATCTCAGCATACGTACTACGTTTAATTTATGGAACAATACAGACTATCAAGTATGATATTGAATCAAAATTGCATATGAAAGTAGCAGAATCTATATTCAATATAGAATTATGTAAACGAAACTATTTGGCTAATAATTGTCATCCAGATGCCATCGTTCCTGCGTTAATACAACGCTGTTCCGAATGGGAGAATTGTATGAATGCTAACCCACATTTAAATGTATCATATACAAAGATATGCGGTGAAGTTTTAGGTTCATTAGTCAATTCTGTGTTGGAACCTTTAGGCTATAAAAGTTTCGGGTTTCTTGTTGGATTCAGTGTTGTTTGTTATTTAGCTAGTTTTTGTTATAGTTTTGTGAGAGCTAAAAGCTACTCCGGTTGGAGCCAGATTTTAAGTGATAAAGATAACTCTGAAGTAAACAATGAAGATCTGAACTACGAAGGATGATGAAATAGGAAGCTAGTTTGTTTTAAGAAGGCAAGATATATTTGAAATACATGTCTTCGTATCACTTTGATATATACTATGGTTGTGGTGTCAATACATGGAAACGGGATAATAATAATTGGACACATGAATTGACTTCAATTTGTAAGCGCGAAACTAATATAAATGCATAATTCACTAGCATAATTGCGCACTTATGTATTCTGAATATGGCCCATTCAGTTTGTATCCAGCGTACGTAATAACTTACAATGCATATCACTAAATAAACGTTTTGTGCAAGCTCCTTTAAATTGTAGGTAAAAAAAGGAAACCCTCACTAGGACTTCTGAATGGTGTTTACATTTTGCCAAATGCGGTAATGACGATCAAAGATTATGTATGGTTAATGAATGCGAGAGAAGTTCAGCTGTTTTAAAAATTTGCAGCTGTAAATCAAACTTTCTAATGCTTTTTTTGGGTATCGATTTAAATCAGGTAATACTACCGTGCGTGGAAAGGGGTGCAACTCTGTTAGTTTGTTGGCTATGCATGTTTTATGTTTGATTGTGGATGCAAACTACTAGCTATTTAGTTAATGTATTTTAGCGTGGAATGGCTTCCAAGTTTTCAGACTAGTTGGTAAAAAAACAAGCGTTAAACAAAGAATACCAGATTGAGCCGTTAATTGGCTTATTTGATCCATCTGTTAAGTTAGCCAAGAACACAAAGACAAACTGCACGCAACCAGACTATGGAACTAGCCGCACAACCCGCCAACAGACAGCACACGAAGCTTTGAAAAGTTATTGTGAGCAGTGATGTGATTAATGTGCTTTAATAGATGGCTGGTTTATCTTAAAAGCTAGACAATCGAATCACTGATCAGCATATGCATATTTACCCCATCATTAAGTATGATGAATATTTTAGATTTGTGTGGGCTTGTTTTTAAGAAACAGGCAATTCGTTTATATTAGTACCTTTTCCTGGAATGTTTCAACTTCAATACCACCTAAATCAAAAGCCAAAAAAAAGATAGACATTTAAAGAGAGCAAAAGTAACAATCACAAGCACAGGCACGGGTATAATCACAATTCAAAGGGTATATATAACAATGAGATTATCGTTCCCTTTGGCTACATCTATCATGGCTTCCTTAACAAGACCAACAGTTCATGCTGAATCATACATTGATCAAGTCTTATGCGTCCGGAATTATAATACAGTCACAGAAATTGAGTATATTTATGTTACATTTGCTAAAACACCCTCATTAAGTCATTCTTATATTGGTGTCACAACGTCATCAAGTTCTCATTTTAATGGTATCAGCTCTTCATCGACGAAAGCTTTGGGTGAAACTGAATCACTTTTACCAACGACAATCGTAACATCCGGTAGAAGTTCTGGAACTGAATCAACTGAATTTTCTACCACCTCGACCGTTTCCTCAGATAATGTTTCCGATTCGGGTGTTGCAGTGACCCTTGGATCAAGTACCCCTATCTCCACATCATCATCATCATCAAGCCCAAAGACAACCTCACCAACAACCAGCGATTCCATCAGCACAATATCAACATCAACTGCCGTTTCTCCGATGCCATATTCATTTGCTGACCTTTATTTAGCTAAACACAATTACTACCGTTCACTTCACGAGGACACTCCCGACATGGTGTGGGATGATGATGTTGCCTCCGTTGCTGAGGCATACGCTGATAAGTACACATGTAGTGGAGAACTAGTCCATTCAGGAAACAGTAACACAGATGGCACGCCACTCGGTGAAAATTTGGCTGCAGGCTACGATTTCTTTAGTGCTGGTGCAGTTACTGCTTGGTATGATGAAATCATTGATTACGACTACAGCAATCCTACATGGACAGAAGCTGCAGGCCATTTCACACAGTTGATTTGGAAGAGCAGTACAAAATTAGGCTGTGCTTATAGAGATTGCGGCAGCTTTTATGGCTATTACATTGTCTGCAACTATTCTCCAGCGGGTAATATTATTTTATCTGGCGATGAATCATATCTTTTCGAGCAAAATGTTTTGCCATTGAGGTCTAGTTCTTAGGGTTGAGCATGATTTTACTAATAGTTATTCTTCCCTTTTTGTATAGATTTTCTACGCCGGTAAACTTTTATTTTCTTTTCCGTTCCTGTTTTCGACCATTTTGAAACTGTTATTTTATATACCAATGTATATTGTGATGGGGATGACAGATCTGATAAGTAGGAAATTAACAAAAAAATAGTCCACCAGTCTGATAATATGCACGGAAAAAATAATTGCTGATCATTGTTGATGTTTTTTGTCAAACCTGAAGACTTTTTGTTCAGTTAATTACCTACACTTTTCCGTATACACTTTAGTTTGACTATTTATTTCAACTTTTTGATTTAATTAGTCTTTTAATACCTGTACGTCTGGTCTATGAGTCGATAATCAAATCCTGCAATGTTAGGCATAAGGATAGGCTTTTACTAATATACAACGAATGACTGCAACACTTTCTAGTACATACAAACATATATCTCTGATAAGCTAGGGCGTGTTCATATTACTGCTTCTTTGTAGATGTTTGTTTGTCAGTAGGAACGCATTTGCCTCCACTGTCTGTTTAACTTATTCTGACACAATTGGCACATCTTCGGTAATCTTATTCTTGGTAACAGTCATCTCAACAGTGGAACTTGGAACACCAGATTTCTCACCACAAATACAATTCTCAGTAACAACAAACAATTCTCTCACTTTTGCTTCTTCTATTGTCCTTGCAGATTGCTCTTCAGGTGCTTCACCACCGCTGTCATCACCTGAAAAACCACTGCCGCTATCGCTCAAGCGAGCTAATGGCGATTCACCAAGCTTTGATTCATCCTCATGACCGAACATTACAACTTCTTTATTTTGAAATTCCTCATTCAAACTGACTATCAGAGTTGGAAACTCAATAAAGGTTTTATCCTTAACAGCAACACTTAGTTTCAGATCTTTAGGTACTCTGATTAATCTGTTTTTGTTCAATGGTGTTGACAAATAATAATTCAATTTCAATTTTATCCTATTCTGTATCTCTTTAGTTATTGTCCCTTGCTTTACTAATCCAGTAGGTTCTAAATCGGCATCTAAATCAGCGTCAGGGTTTTCCGTCTGTTCAGTTATCTTTTTAACCGATTTAGCAGCTGGTTGCATGGATTTAGTTTCAACGGTAAGTTGATTCAAATCATTGCTTTTTTTAAACTTAGAATCAAGTTCATTTCTCATATCCGCTAAATTAATCAACCCTTCAGTTTCCAAAATATTACAGAATCTTTTAAAAGGGACCAAATGTTCAATTAACGAATCTTCTGCGTTTTTAGAACTAATGAAGTGATCGATAGTCTTCATGTCTGGACCAACCAACAACCATTCTAATGTCCACATGTATTTTTTCTTCTTACTGTCATACCCACTCTTATTTTGAGACTTCCGTGACATACCATTTGGTAATTGTTTGAGTTTAACGCCTCTTTTGATAACAAGATTAGTTTGATCGTCGAATTGTCTTATTTTATTACCTTTAAATCCATTATTTTCGTTTTGCCTATCGTAGTATGATCGTTTGGCATTTATAATTCTGTTTGTTTTGTTTTCTCTTATGCCAAGTTCTAAACCTCTACCAACTCTATTTAAAAAATTGTAGTCCCTCTGAACGTCCAAATCTGTCATCTCCCCTTTTCTGATGTAGTTTGTTCTATTTGAAGACACATCCGATTTACCTGAACACTCAAGCTGCTGTTTATGACGATTGAAACATCTCAAAGAACAAGTCTTTTGTAGGCATTGTGGACAGTTGTATTTAGATTTACTGACTTGACAGATCATACAAAGATGTAAATTAACACTCAGAGGTGCATGATTGTTGTTTTGTTGATCTTTTGAGTTCGATAATATAGCAGTATCTGTAAATTTCATTTTTCTGTGAGCTAGCAAGCTTAACTTCCTTATCTTGGCTTTCTTATTCGATTATTATGTCTGCAACCTGTATCATTCAAGGTGTTTTGTGCTCATTCTTTTTGAATTGAAAACTTTTGGGAGAGTGCAGCGCCACTATTCGTTTTTCACTTCGGCCACTACAAAACCTGATTGAAAAGCGAAAGACTGACGCGTTATAGTTTGCTTATTGCATTATTCAGTGTACCTCGTATTTTCGTTGCTTTAGTTTATATATTCAGAACTAAAACTCGTTTTCATCCACATCATTGTGAAGTAGGAATTACATCTAGAATTAGTTCCTATCATCGATCACATAAAGCAATGTCACTCTGGGCAGACAAGTATAGACCACGCACGTTAAGCCAACTAAACTATCACCAGCCAATCACTGACAGACTCAAATCACTAGCATCTTCCTCTGATTTCCCACATCTTTTAATTTATGGGCCTTCAGGGGCAGGTAAAAAGACTAGAGTTTTAGCTACATTATATGAATTGTACGGTTCTAGCGTTGAAAGATTGAGGGTTGACGTTAAAACATTTGCCACTTCATCTAACAGAAAATTAGAATTTAATGTCATTTCGTCACCAAATCATTTAGAAATCACTCCAAGTGATATGGGTAGCAGTGATAGAGTTGTTATTCAGGATTTATTGAAAGAAGTTGCACAGGTTGAATCTATTGATTTCTGTGGTATTTTAGCTGATGCTAGTGCTGGTGAAACAGAACATGATGATAAACAACAACCCATACAGAATAGAAAGCACTTTAAAGTTGTTGTTATTAATGAAGCAGAACTCTTGAGTAGGGATGCACAAGCTGCCTTAAGAAGAACTATGGAAAAGTACTCCGCAAACATTAGGTTGGTTTTAGTGTGTAATTCAACTTCCAACATAATTAACCCTATCAAATCAAGAACATTATCAATTAGAATACCTGCCCCAACAGTGGAAGAAACAGCAGTTGTGTTGAACAACGTTTTAATAAATGAACCACAAGCTATCAGGGCCTTCCCTGTATCCGAAGAAAACAAAAAAGCAGTGTTCCGGAATGTTTGTCAAGCAAGTGATAGAAATTTAAGAATGGGTATTATGATGCTTGAAGCATTATATATGAATCATGACATTGTGACATCTTCAACTTCGATGATAATACCGGATTGGCAAGCTGTTATCAAAGAATTGACTGTCAGTTTGTCTAAAGAGAGAACAGTTTCTAAGTTACAGCAAATTAGATCCATTTTGTATGAATTATTAGCGCATTCCATACCTGCTAGATTGATATTGAAAAGATTAACTTTTGATTTATGGGAACTTGCTAATGAAATTAATTTTAACGATAAAGATGAGGTTAAAATGAATATAATTGACGCCAGTTCTACATTTGATGAGAGGTTAAGTCAAGGAAGTAAAGATATTTTTCATTTGGAAGGTTTCATCACAAATGTTATGGTTATTATTGAAAAAGATCTACTAGGTTAGTCGCTCTCATAATAATACTAATAATTGTAAATATATGTACACGAATCAAAATCTTCTCAGCTATAATTGAAAAAATATTGGTCTAGCAATCTGTTTATTTACGACCAGTAAATTCTTTATATTCAGGTTGTTTGCTCTTCAGGTAGTTGCCAAATTTCTTAGTCGGATTCTTTTTTAGTTCTTCCATAAAATTAACCTTGGGCCCTGATCCTTTAACGACTTTTAAGCCTAGTCTTGGCGGTGTATCTTTCGTAATGAATTCCCAAACACCTGGCAGTTTATCACAAGTTCTTCTCAAAGCATCCTTAGCGCTTTGTTCGTGCATACCTTCGACCTCAAAGACAACTTTACCGGTTGGGACTCTTGCAGCCCAATGATCGAAACCACCCTTACCCTTACCCATTCTGGTAGCATTACCTTTCACACAAACGGCAATATTAGTACATAATCTTTTCCAATATTGGCCTAGTTCTTTTTTAACCAATCTAACTAAAACGGCATCTGCAGCCTTTAACTGACCACCAGTAATTCTTAAACCTTCAGTTTTTAATCTCATGCCATAAGTACCAAAATTTAAAGTTGTACCTTTTTCAGAACCACCCGTTCTAACAGAAACTCTACCCTTCTGCTTCTTTTGTTGTTGTTTGTACCTTGGTGCCAATTCATGGCTAAATCTTTTACCAACACTGGAAAAAATACCTATTGTTGGTATTGTTGTCGTTGGTCGTGATAAAGCAAACCCTATGGTTTGTGTTAGCAGCTTAAACATCTTATGTGTGTATGTTCTTAGCTGAGACCTCAAATTTGAATGAAATATTCAATGAGGTATGTGAATTATCCTAACTTGATATCAACTTGTCTGCACTTCGTGATTTATTATTAATCTGTGACCACACTTGGGATTTTTCAAAAAGATGAAAGCAGGGTAACAATTATCTACCCGCGAGGAAGAATGCAACTGTTTTTTTTTACCGCCTTTTGCTCTCAACTATTGTCTTTTGGAGTTTGGAAAGCTTACTCCCCAATTTGGTAAGCAAACTGCTATCTGAGCTTCATGAATCGACCGAAACTGAAGACACCATTCTTTCCTGTTTACTTTATTATTCCCGTTTCTTTGAATATAGAAATAAATGTACTTATCACTAGTGTTCTGGTACGGATAAGTTTGCCATTTTTTCTTCTTCTTTGCTGATCAAAAATTAACTTTTACCTTTTTTTTTTATTTAATATCAGTGAAATGGCAAAAGTTTCATCAAAAAGTCATGCAGCTAATCACGTACAGGCGAAATCGCAACTAAATCAAACTGAAGAAACCTTTCAAATTTCGTCAAAGAGCACAGCATTCAACGCTAAAGAGACTGAGTTCACAAATCCCTTTTATTCACTTACTGGTAGTTTGGAAAATAACCAAATGGAAAAGATATCAACACCAAAGGTTAAACAACCCCAACAATCATCTATCGATGTTATCGACATTGCACCCGGAATGACACTCCTAAATTTGCAGAATACAGATAAAAAAGCCACTAATGAATCATCAACTTCATATTCATTAGAGACTCTAAGCGATGAGTTCTTAATAGGCGAAATGAATACTCCAAATTCACCATTATTGAAAGTTTTTATCAAATATAATTTGAGAGTCACCGAAATATCTCACAATAAATTGAACAACTATATTCAGACTGCTCAATCTATTTATGATTCAACGTATGCACTGATTGAAAAAATTGATTATTTAAGCTATTTGGGTGGAGGTTTATGTTTATTGAACGAATCTTCCTTTGATATTGAAGTTATTAGAACATTGTATCTATCTTGCTTTAGATGGGATTCTGATTTGTTGAAATCATTGAGGTTATTATGTGATAACCTGTTTTTCAAAGGGGAATCTCAATATATTGATAAAATTTTGGATTCATTCTCTGAAAGCTGGTTTCAAATCTATGGTATTCAAAATAATAAATCATTGTTCGGTAATTCAAATGGCGTCTATTTGATTTCATATTCCTTGGTTCTATTGAATACTGATTTAAATTTGAACGAAATAGAACGAAAAAGAAGAATCACTAAATCACGTTTTGTTGAAAATACAATTACTGCATTACAACAGAATAAAGTTCCATTCAAGGATATTATTAGGCTGTCAAATGAATTGAAGAGATTTTATGAACGTTTATCATCTCGAAAATTGAAGTTAACCCGTTTAGAGAATGAGAAAGTGCCCACAATGGCAGCAAGTCAAAGGAAGAACAACATTAGAAATAAACCTCGTTTGGCTTCCAACAAGAAAATTTCAATTTCTTCATTGATAGCAGTTAGATCTTTTATTGAACGGCCACGAAGGTTCTCTAGTTCTCGTGACTCAATGTCTTCAGGTTTGTCCAATGGAACGTTACTGACAAGCGATGGAAAACCAACAAATAATCACTCTTACGGTTTTGCTGCTGCTCTAATATCTGAAAGAAGGTTGAAAAGAATGACTTCAGTGGATAGTGGACCTTTATCATTAGATTCCAGAAATACAAATTATAGTAGTAATAGTATGACTGCTGTTCCAAGATTCAACGATAATACAAATCAATCAATCTTAAAGGAGTTATCGTTAAGCAATTTTATCATTGAAGAAAACGGGGATTTGGAACTAGAATTAGAAGGTCCCCCATGGGTCAAAGAAGGTTTACAAAAAGTTATATTACCTAACGACATGCAATTGAATTTTGATTCAACTTCATCGTTGACATCTTTGCTCTATATACATTGCACAAGTAGGCTTAAAAAAAATAGTAGAAAATGGCAAAGTTTATTTACTGTTGTTTCAAAAGGTGAATTAAGAATGTTTTCGTTTGATTCATCAAGGGATGAATCACTGAATTTGAGAGGTCAAGGGGATGGAGATTGGTGGAATTTTGCACATTGTCTAGCGTCTTTCAGAATGTGCTCATGCTTCGCACAACTTGTACAAACAGATAGTGAACTGCACCAAGATCTGAAATCCCAATATGAACCAATTGCTAAAAAAACAGGTTTTGAAACTTATTGGGTATTGAATTTACCACTTGGTGATGGACCTAACAGAATGGAAACTTCTAGAAAAATACTTTTTTACGCAGGTACGAAGGAAACTGCTAAAGAATTTGTTGATTCTTGTAATTTTTGGGCCTCTAGAACGTCAGCTATACCACCTGAAGAATTAATCTCATCAATTGAATACGGTTGGTCCAAAAAATTTAAAACCCTGTTGGATTCGAAAAAACAAATTAACATTGAAAGATATTTATCTACAAATGATAGCAGTAGCAGCATTGGTAAAATATCTAAATGGTCGCCAATGCTATTTGGATCAATACCCACAAATTTAAACATGTTCGAACAATTAAGAACTTTGAAAACTTTCTACTTTCAATTAGAAGCTAAATTCAGAGATCACCAACGTTTTGTTTGTTATTTTGATCAGTTAAATGACATCTACACGACGGCTCAGAAATCTTTTTCGCTTGTTTCACCATCAAGTGAATCTGTTTCAGGGTTTCATCAAACGGTCAATATTATGTTTAACAGATCATCAAAAAACTATCGTGAATCCATTTTAAAAAGCATTAAGTTAATAAAAACAAACCATGTCAACAAATCAAACTATTTGGATAATGAATTGTTGAGGTTCAAAACTTACATTATTATTCTAGAAAGTGCAATCAGATTAAGAAACTCTAAACTGAACGTCACCCCCGAAAAAGATAGGATTATTGAAGAGGACAACACTGATAATCAGTTTGGTGATGAGGAAGAACAACTTTGATTGTTCTTTCTTTGGTACTGTGCACATCTGTGTATTTGTCCTTACCTTACGTTCTTCTTTTTTCTTTAGGCGCCCCCTTTATTTCATATTTTCCCCTTTTTCAACCTTCTGATCGATTTTGTGCATTTTTCCTTTCCTGTAGTAACAATAATTATTATTAATCGTGGTTATCCGTCTATCAAAATGATAAGCAATTATTTAAGGTTAAGTTATTGTTATGGAGACTGCAAATTCTTCGTGCCTATTAGTAAGCTACTAGAGAAATAGTCTTTTAGTCCAATAATGGGCATCGAGAAAGATTGTTGATGATCCTTCCAACAAACCAGAAGACCTTTTAGTTTAGTTGACTGCATATCCTTCTCCAAAACATGTTACTTAGTTACCTGTTATCAAAGAGCTATGTCCTGTTCTGTACTGGTGATCAAATTAGCTCAAATTAAAAGTAAGATCCTCATTAGAAGTTGGTATTGGATAAAATCTCTAAAGAAGATCCGAGTAGAGGTGTAAGGAAAGGTTTGGGTTGGAGAAATTATCTGTTGGCAGGGTTGCGATGAAACTTCTTTCCATGATCGCTGTGTGAAAGGTATGATAGAATTAGGTTCAGGTAAAATCGCTGTTCGTGAAGTGAATGTGAATGGATGCTGGTTCTGTCTCAAAGCAGTGGCAACTTATTACTGCTCCGTTTTCAGTGTAAAATTGGTAGATATAGTATTATGATTAACGAGGCCTTTTGTATCTGTGATAATTTGTTAGACTAAAAGTTGTCTTCTTGTTCAGGTGCTAACCACATGGTGAAAGTTATGTACCTGGAAAATTTCGTAAATAAGTTTTAGAATTGAACTGAGAATGGCATGCTAGATAAAACTGAAAGAACAATAGTACTTAAAAATTGTATATAAAGGTATGCATTGAATTCAACACAAAAGCTATGAACACATTTTGAACACGTAGAATATGTACAAATGATGACTTCTACAAGGCGATCAGTAGAGATTAGTGAGATTCATTTATATGTAATTTTATCAAGTCAAATTTATTTACTCCGAGGTTACTCACACACGACTAAGACTAAGACTTCTTTTATTAGTGCTTCACTGCCTTATAATTTGCAAAACCGCTCAGTCTTCTTCCAGGTGGCAAGAGGTGAAAGAAAGGCGAATGATTTAATTCATATTGTGCTGGTTAGCTTGAACAAGGATAAATCTAATCAAAATTATAGGCATTCAGTGAGATTCAATTGTTGTTTAACAGAGTTTACATTTTACATATAATTATATATAGCAATGTCCGATCCAAGTACGATTAACGGTATGTGTTCGAATTTATTATTATTATAATTATTGATCAACCAAAATAGGCACCTTGGAGATTGAAGAGTTGATATTAGTTGTTTTTAATCTTATTTCGCCCGATTTAGCGAGAGAAAAGGAATATATATACTAACGGGAAAAAATACTACATATTTGTGTCTTCCAAAATTTTGAGTTGATACAATCGTAGTTGTTACTTATCTGTTACAGGTGGTACTGCCGTTGCAATGGTCGGTAAAGACTGTATAGCAATAGCTTGCGATTTAAGACTTGGTAACCAATCACTTGGTGTGTCCAACAACTTTGAGAAGGTGTTTCAGCTAGGTCACTGTTTTTTGGGTTTAACAGGTTTGGCATCTGATGTTATGACTGTCCATGAGATTTTGAGAATGAAGACAAATCTATATAAAATGCGTGAAGAAAGAGACATTGAGCCTGATTCTTTGGCTAATTTAATTTCATCCAGTTTATACGAAAAAAGATTTGGTCCATGGTTTGTTGGTCCAATAGTGGCTGGTCTAAATTCTAAGACTGGTAAACCATTTGTTTGCGGATTCGATTTTATTGGATGTATTGACCTTGCTAAAGATTTTGTTGTTTCAGGAACCGCATCTGATCAATTGTATGGTATGTGTGAAGCTCTATATGAACCCGGTTTAGAGCCTGAAGATTTATTTGAAACCATTTCTCAAGCTTTGTTGAATTCTGCTGATAGAGACGCCCTTTCTGGTTGGGGTGCTGTTGTTTACGTTGTTACTAAGGATAAAGTGACGAAAAGATTTTTGAAATCTCGTCAAGATTAGCAGTGGTATGATGAAAAGGTGAGTGTGGCTCCCATTTGATCTGTGTATATATATAGATTATAGCAACGCACAGGTAAATTTATTTCCAAATTTCACATTGATTATTCTTTTTATTTAAATGGTGACTGGCTTTTAATAACAGCTACATGAAACATATTCGAATAACTAACTGTCTACAATGTCTGAAGGTTTTGCAGTCAGCTTCGTGTACTATAAATGGAAATTTATGGCTGCATTATTTCACAAACAAAAAAAAGCTTTTGCACTATATACAAGCAGAAGTTCATAATAGTTCTGTATTGGGGGTTTAGACCTTTCGTTCCACTAACCCTTTTCATCCAAAAGACATTATTAACCTATGTGTGATTAAAGTAATTTACCTAATTTGGTGAAGATGATGGTTTTCCATGTTTCAGTTGATACTCGTTTTCAACGACTTGTTTTAAGTAACCACCTTTGCCGTATTCTTCCTCTTCCAGTTTTTTCTTTTTTAATTCAAATTCTTTAGCTTTTTTCCTTCTTTCAATAATTTTCTCACGGTCCGCTGACAATCTTGCGTCATGCAAACAGTTTGTTAAATCTTGTTTTATGAGGTTACACTTACCAAAAGCCTTTTGGAAAAAATCAGCTTTATGACATTCTTCAAGTTGATCAATGAGTTCCTCGCATCCTGTTTCAAAGAGAAGTATTCAAAATTACAATAAGTAATAGTTAAGATAATAGTGTTAGTAACCTTTGTTATAGCTTTGGATGTTTTCAATTTGAAAAATGAGAAATGAAAAATGCTGGAAACAAACATGTGTGATTTTTGAGAATGAAACATACTCATGAACTTGTCTCTATCTAGCATAGGATGCATTGTATTCTATAATATTTATTGACTGATAGAGGCTGCTTGGCTTGGCGATTATGTTTCTTGTTGATAATGAAGAGGAATCAATCTATGCTGATCCATCAGATGAACAGGAATTGAATAGTTAATCACAATTTGAATGTGAAAGTCTGCCAATTTAAGTTATGGCACTTTATATTTTCTCTCCAAACAGTTCTTCCAATGTCTTAGACAGGTTATTATGCTGTTGACATTAGACATAAACTATTCCATGTGTGTAAGTTATGCACGTAGCGTAGCCTGATTGGTTTCAATACACAAACAATAATCATTCCAGCGCAACTAGAATGGCTTCTTCAAAGACTGCTACCGAGGAGGACGATGTTTTTGAATTTTTGAATTCCTTGCCAGAAGATAAGGCTAGATCGTCAACAAGCTTCACCAGTCAACAAGTTAAGAGTGATGAAGATATTTTGGGTTTCTTGGATGAGCTAGAGGCTTCCGATGCAAAATCAGCAACCAAAAAAGTAACTTTTATTAATAACTTACAGAAGAGTGACCCAACCACTATGCCAATGGTTGGAGATACTAGAACTGTTCAAGAGCAGCAACCACATTCATCTCAAGATGAAGAAACAACTCCATCTGAAGGATCTGCCGCATCTGAGCCACTACAGCAACTACAACAACAAGATCAAGAATTATATGATCCAATTACATCATTCTCTAATTGGTGGTCCAACAAAGGCTCTGCAAGAGTCAGTTCACAGCTCTCTTCTTTTTGGGGGACCGCACAATCGATTACTGAACACGCTCAAAAACAAGCCGAAAATGCTCTCAAAGTGACCAAAGAGCAAAACATTGAAGAAAACCTAAAGAAAGCTTTTCAAGAAATTGGAATCACAGGTGTTTTAGAAGGTGACAGAGAATTAACAGATGAAGAAAAATTCAGGTTATTAAAATTACCTGATACTAGAAATGCAATTGAATCAATAAGCAAAGGTTTCAACTTGTTTTCAAATCAATTAACCAACGTGATTGAAAAGCTTCAAAATGATATCAATATCGACAATGGTTCCAAAGATGAAATATTGGATATCAGATTAGTTCATGATTTAAAGAACTACAAGAATTTGAATAGATTCGTTAAAAAAAGTTTTGAAACCGTTATGAGAACGCAGGTTGACGGTGATATTCAAGTTAATATCACTGAAAGTGGGATTTTATCAAATAGTTTAAATGAATCAGATTCGGCAAAAAGTCTCGGTTTATTCCTAGGTAGGTTGTCGGATGGCGAGAAATTGATTCATGCTAACATTGAAAGCGTTATTAAATCTCAAGCCAAAGAGGACACAGAAATTGATATAAGGAAATCACAAATATACATTGGGGTATTAGCAATATCTGTTAATTTACAGTCCGGCGATGAGTCTATTTCTGGAAATTCTGATATTATTACTATTGATGAATACCAATCAGGCTCATTTTCATTCACCGCTATTTTGATTGACAAGACCCATAACTTAACGATCATTAATAGATCTCAGCCATTCCCCTTGAAATGGTGTTATTGGTTAGATGGTCAAGTTGTTGATGGTAGAGCTGATGAAGAAATTGATCCCGGTGAATGGGTAGTTGATTGGGTGAACAAAGGGTTGGATATGACATTTGGTGTATTGGCACAAACTTACATTATCAAGCGTATGGGTTATTAGTGTGTCATGTGTTCTGTTTTTTCACTTTGCTTAAGGGGTTTTGCTTTTGTGTTTGTGTGCTTTTCTTTTGTTGTTTGGAATTTTATTCTTTATGAGTCATTTTTAATTTGGTTAATTTTTTATCAATCAAAAAAAATACGTTTATTAATATCTAATAAGTATACAGCAGAAACCAGTTTATGGATAATTATTAGTCAAAGTTAAAACGAAATTAACTAAATCAAATACCTTCTTCATTCTTATCGTAATTTTTCAAAATCTTGTCCAAACTTTTCAAATCAGAAGCAATCAATCTATTATCCCAATCAACAACCAAGGGTGGTTGGAAGACTCCATTCTCTGCGACATGGTCTGACCTCTCTGTTGCTAATTCATGTAGCTGTGAACTATCTAATTTTTGCAGTTCCAAAACATTGTTATTTAGTGAACTTGATGATAAGCTAGGAAATGCATCATTGAAAGCTTTTTTGCATGTTGGATTTATTGATAGCGTTTGCTTGATGAAATTGAACTGCTCTCTAGTTGGTAGTTTATAACAAACATCAATTTGATAGTTATGTTTCAAACCTTTGTTACTATTATCACTGTTACTGCCCTTCAATAAATGCTGAAGTACTGATCTTGACTCAGACCTTTTCTTTGTTGTTGCCTTTCTTAATTTGTCGGTGGCACTCGACTGTAACTTTTCAAGTAATCTTACTGATAGTGGTAGTTTCGAAGAATGGCTAGATTATAGACTTTTTTGTATTTCTCTTTTGTTAGTATTTATCTCAGGGAAGCTGTAAAAAGCGTAAGCTCTCTATACGTAAGTTACCAAAAGGGGTACGTAAAAAAACTGTGAGAAATGTTGTATGCGTACAATATGGTGATAACACCAGGCATTGATTGCAAGGATTTAAACATCGACATTTTTTAATTTGAAGAAGGAGTTCACCTGTTAAACTATTTGAATAGTTCGTGCTTTTGGTGAAGTGATAAGATAAGAGAATGATACAGCGACATGTGTATAGATAGAAATAGAAATAAATAGAAGTAAATGGGGTCTTTCAGGTACTTGAATCGAACGGAATACGGCGTTTGCCTCTCAAGAGGTCAGAATTACGGCGCGGTATAAAACGGAATTCTATTTTTGTAGACGTAAACACAGTGAGGAGAAAGCACCCAAGTAGTTGATCAAACGGCTGTTAACCTTAGGGAAACTATAGCATATATACGTTACACAAAGTATCCAAAAACATCAGGTCTTCTTTGGCTCCACAAAGGCATGTTCTTCCTTAAAAGTTCCATCTTTTCCAAATCAATATCCGCAACACAGATGTCTTCAGTTTCGCCAATGTCATTTACTTGAGACAAGATAGTTCCATTCGGATCAATGATACATGTATGTCCAAATGATTCCCTGCAAAGCACTAGTCCATCATTTGCAATTTCATCATCTGTCTGTTTATTGTGCTTACCCTTTTGGGCAGGCATAATAACATAACATTGAGTAAAAATTGCAGTTGATTGTGCCAACAGTTGGAAATGTGGTCCTGTTTTCATGGTCCATGCCGATGGATACGCTAATATTTCAGCTCCTTGAGTTCTCAAACGTAATGCTAATTCGGGAAATCTCAAATCGTAGCATATACCTAATCCAACTTTGCCGATTGTTGTTTGAAAGGGTTTCAAGATATCGTTACCTGGTTCAATCGATTGTGACTCTTTTAAAGTAGGACCATCTTTAATTTCAACATCAAATAAATGGATTTTTTGGTATTTTTGTTCGATTTCGCCGTTTTCATTTAGCCAAACCAAAGTATTATGAACCCTATCAGAAGTTGTTGAAGGTTCATGAATACCAATTGAAACGCATAATGACTTACCAATGTTGTTCAATTTTTTCAGTTCATCTTGAATAGGTAAAATAAAATCGGATTCTTGAAATGGCTTAGCAAGTTCTTTGGAATGCTGGGCATTTTTAGCGATGTAATCTGATGCTTCTGGTAAAAATAAAACTTTACAGTTTAAATTTGATGCCTTTGTAATCAAGCTTATGGCTTTCGATGCGTTTTCTTTGAGGCATGATGATGCACATAATTGACCAGCTGCAACTAAAACCATTCTCTTTATCTTACTTGTATGTATTTTATTGACTGTTTGGATCTGTTATTCATTCATATTCTGCTACTAGTTCGTTCATTAGTAAGGCTAAAAAGTGCTCATTTCTTATCGTTCTAGTACTACCTAGCTAACACTCAAACGGTGATAAAACAATATGTGGCTAGTCTTTTGTGGCTGTGAGAAAATAGAAAATTTTCAGCTCTCAATTTCTACGTTTTTAGCGACTTTTATCAAGTATTGGACATTCTGGCTGTTATTAATGATTCTATCAAGTTATACTCTAAAATACCCAGATAACGTGATATCAAACCAAATAAATGACTATGCCTGAATCCATTCCCAAGACCTCCGCTATACTCGCTCTCGAAGCTGAGCCACAAACTAGAAAACTAGCTAAATCAATACCGAAAGTTCAATACACCCTCTGTATCCCATCAACATGTATATCTAGAGCAAATGCTAAAAACCTTCAGCAAGCCACTCATGTCGCCTATCAAATAGCCAAAGCAGCATCTCTTTATAACGTTGGTGAAATAGTTATTTTGCAAGTTCCAAGCTCAAATCAGGATACTGAAAAGTCTATTCCTGTTTCTAACTTTCGTGAAGAAACAGCCACTAAGAAGACATTCGATGATGAGGATGCGAATGCTTCTGTGAGTGAGGAAACAAAAAATAAATCATCAACAGCACCAAACATTAATGATGAATCAGAATATGATCAAAGTTCAATTCTACTAGCGATACTGTTACAATTTTTTGTTACGCCTCCATATTTAATTAAATCATCGTTCAAGAAAGAAATGCTGAAATCATTTGAATATGCCAAAAAATTACCAAAGTTGTCGACTTTACCATTCATGCAGAACAATAGAATCTACAAGAATTATAAAGAAGGTTTAACAGTTTTCAAAAAACAAGCAAAACGTGAAAAAACAGCCGCCGGCAAGGTCAAGAAAGCCAGAGATAAAATATTAAACACAACTAAGTTCGTTAACATAGGTGAAGGCCAGCTTCTTGAACTTGCTAACTCTGTTCCTACAAATGTTAGAGTGACAGTCGATTTACAGAGAAAAACTGTTGTGTCACCATTCAATGCATATGGTTCAGTAGGTGCTAGATCATCGTTTTGTTATCACGTTAGAGTTTCAAAGTCTTTCACTGCAATGTTTACTGAATCAAGTTATCCTGAAGGTTACGACAAATCTTTATACGTCAACAGTGGTAGCTACTTCTCAAATACATCTTCTCTTTCCGATTATGAATTAATGAAAACGATTAACAATGTTCAAGATAACTTGTTCACAGGCAACAATAATTTGAAGATTTTGCTGGTTGTTGCTAAATGGACTGATTTGAAGGAGAGTTTTGAAATCGACAAAGAGAGTTTAAAAAGTACGTGCGGTGTTAGTGGAATGTTTGATGGTAAGGTTGAAATTCCTGTTGGAAGTAGGGTGGAAGATGGGGTTTTGATGGCGCTTTCTAAATTGTCTTGAAAATTTATACTTTGTTCGTTGTATTGTATGCTAACAATTCAAAGAATCAGTAAGTGATAATTATTCCCAAAAGTCACGTTCAAAAATGAACAAAAGATTAGAATTCTATTCTCTGTGAAAGTATATTGAAAGACACGGTAAACCAGAAAATAAGAAATGACACAGATACTTTGAACAAGCAAGAACAAAAACTAACTATAAATTAATTATAATTAAAACAATATTAAATACTAAAGGAAGCAATACTAGTATAAAAGAAAAGAACTAAACAATTTAAAAAAGAAACCATATATCTGGCACTAAGCTTGGTTTTCAGAAACCCATTTTCTAGCATTTCTGAATAATCTGATCCAAGGCCCATATCCATCCCAAGTATCCTTGGCCTCTACTGGGTAATAAGAGTTGGATTCTAATCTAGCAACTCTTTCAGGGTGTGGCATCATAGCCAACACTCTACCGTTTGGAGTTCTAATACCAGTAATTCCGTTTGGGGAACCGTTTGGATTGAACGGATATTTTTCAGTTGGTAAACCGTAGTTGTCAATGTATCTGGCAGCGACTAGGCCTTGTTTAACGAAACCGTCAAGTTTAGCATCCTTATCTCCGAAATAGGCTCTACCTTCACCGTGAGCCACGGCAATTGGCAACCTTGAACCTCTCATACCATCAAGGAAAATTGATGGAGATTCAGTGTTTTCTTCAATGATTTCTAAAGTACAAACTCTAGCTTCGTACTGCTCTGACTTGTTTCTTTCAAAAGTTGGCCAGTTTTCAGTACCTGGAATCAATGATTTAATTTTCGACAAGAATTGGCAGCCATTGCAAGCACCGAATGCAAACGTATCACTTCTTTCCTGGAAGAACTTGTAGAATTCCGATTTAGCCTTTTTGTTGTACAAAACAGAGGTAGCCCAACCGTTCCCGGCACCTAAAACATCACCGTACGAAAAACCACCACAAGCAGCTAAACCAGTATAGTCTTTTAATGTAACTCTACCAGAAATGATATCACTCATATGGACATCAACGGATTCGAAACCAGCTTGTTGGAAACACCATGCCATTTCCATCTGTCCGTTAACACCTTGCTCCCTCAAAATGGCCACTTTAGGTCTAGTAAGCAGTGTTGATAAGCTCATCTCATCGGTAGGATCGAAAGTCAATTTGTAAGTCAAACCAGGGTCTTGGTTATCCAAAATACTTTGAAATTCTTGATCAGCAGTAATTGGATTGTCTCTTAGTTTTTGCATGTGATATGAAGTCAAAGACCAAGTTTGTTGTAACTCACCTCTTGATTTGTTTAATAGTGTAATACCATTAACAGAAACTGTAATTTGTTGCACAACATCAAACATAGGTTGTCCAACAACTGACACATATTCTTCAGAAACCCCGTTAGATGTCAAAATAGCAACAAATTTGGAATAATCAGATTTTTTAATTTGGAAAACAGAACCTAGCTCTTCGTTGAACAAGATGGTAAATGGATCTTCTCCCTCCACAGCAGTCAGATTAACAGATAAACCTGATCTACCAGCAAAAGCCATTTCCAGTAAGGTAACAATTAATCCACCATCGGACCTATCGTGATAAGCTAAAACCTCTAAGTCCTTGTGTAGCGCAGAGATAGCATTCAAAAATCCCTTTAAAACAGAAGGATTATGAACAGTTGGACAATTGTCACCAACTTGTTTGTAAACTTGAGCCAGGGCAGAACCTCCTAAAGATTTCGATACGTTAGTGGCCAAATCAACAAAAACCAAAATGGTTTCTTCGTTGACAGATTGCAACATTGGAGTCCAGGTGTTTGAAGTTTTTTCAACACCAGCAAATGCAGTAATGACTAAAGACATTGGAGCAATAACTTCCTTATCATCCCATGACATTTTCATAGACATAGAGTCCTTGCCGACTGGAATGGAAACGGATAATTCAGGACATAACTCTAAGCCAATAGCTTGAACGGCTTCGTAAAGAGCAGAACCTTCGCCAGGTTCAGTAGCTGGGGCCATCCAGTTAGCTGACAATTTAACGGAATCTAATGCCTTAACATCAGCAGCAAATAGGTTCAATAATGATTCAGCGACACACATCTTGGCAGAAGCACCTGGAGAAATCAAAGCCAAAAGTGGTTTTTCACCCATGGCTAAAGCTTCGCCAGTGACGACTAATTCATCCCCTAATGAACTACAAGTAACACCAACGTCAGCAACTGGAACTTGCCATGGACCAATGAACTGATCTCTATCAATTAAACCAGTAACTGTTCTATCGGCAATAGTTATTAAAAATGATTTGGAACCAACTGACGGTAGCTGCAAAACTCTAGATAAAGCTTGATCAAAAGTGGTCTGTGGGGCTAAAACAACAGGTTTTAATAATAATGGCCTGGAAACATCCTCTCTTGACATCTTTGGTGGTTTGCCAAACAACAAACCCATATCCAAGTCAATTGGAGTAGTACCTAACAGTCTATCAGTCAACACTAATCTTTGCTCCTTCGTGGCCACACCAACAACAGCGTATGGGCATCTTTCTCTTTCACAAATTTCCTTGAATTGGTCCAAGTTATGTTGAGCTACACCTAAAACGTATCTTTCTTGTGATTCATTACACCAAATTTCCATTGGTGACATACCTGGTTCTAAAGATAAAACATCTCTTAATTCGAATCTAGCACCTAAATTGTTATCATGGACTAACTCTGGTAGAGCATTGGATAAGCCGCCTGCGCCAACATCGTGGATACATTGAATTGGTGAATCTAAACCAAAAGCATTACAGGAGTCGATAACTTGTTGAGCTCTTCTTTGCATTTCTGGGTTACCTCTTTGAACCGAAGCAAAATCCAAATCAGCAGAGCCATCACCTGAAGAAATGGATGAAGCAGCACCACCGCCAAGACCAATCAACATACATTGACCACCTAATACAATAATAGCTGAGCCCGGAGTAATCTTTAAATCTGACTTTAATGATAATTGAGGTCTAACAGCACCCATACCACCAGCTAACATAATTGGCTTATGAAAACCTCTAATCTCTTCTTTGTTATCAGCATTAGTGACAGTAGTTGTTAAAGTTCTGAAGTAACCGTTAATACAAGGTCTACCAAATTCGTTGTTGAATGCAGCTGAACCCAATGGAGCTTCTATCATGATATCTAATGGGGATGCAATGTGGCTTGGTTTACCAACGGATAATTCCCATGGTTGTGTTAATTCTGGAATTTGCAAATCAGAGACAGAAAATCCTGATAGGCCACATTTGGATTTAGAGCCTCTACCAACAGCACCTTCATCTCTGATCTCACCACCAGAACCAGTAGCAGCGCCAGGAAATGGAGAAACAGCAGTTGGGTGGTTGTGCGTTTCAACCTTAATCAAAGTATGGACAGTTTCCTTCGTAGAACTCCATTTGTTACCACTGTTAGCATCTGGTGAGAAGAAGAAAGCTTCTGAACCTTGGTAAACAGCAGCATTATCAGAGTAAGCACTTATGGTATACTTTGGGTTTAACTTGTGTGTATTTCTGATCATTTGAAACAAAGACATATCTTTTGATTTCCCATCTATTTTCCAGTTGGCATTGAAAATTTTGTGTCTACAATGTTCAGAGTTAACTTGAGCAAACATAAATAATTCAACATCGGTCGGGTTTCTACCTAAATTTTCTTTGAAAGTTTTAGATAAATAACTAATCTCTCCGTCATCTAGTGCTAAACCTAAATCTTTGTTGGCCTTAATCAAGTTATCCTGTGAAGAAATAACATCAACCTGAACTAATGGTTTTGGCTCGTGGTCTTCGAATAAATCGTTGTATTTTGGGATGATTTCGTTGATGTATAGAAATTGAGTCATTCTATCGTATACAGAGCTTAAAGAAGCAAAGTCGTCAGAGTTGAAATACTGCATAATTGGAAATCCTGGTCTGACTTTCAATAAAACTGCCATGCCTCTTTCAACTCGTTCAACTTGAGAGCCTAGGCCACAAACTTCGATAATGTTTGTAGCTTTTGATGACCACGGAGAAATAGTACCTGATCTTGGTAACACTCTAATTAAATAACTATCAGAATCTAAACTTTTGTTTAAAATTGAAATAGATTCAGAAGCATCACCAGAGAGTTGAACCAAGTCGTATAGTTTTTGGTTCAATTCATCAGATAAATCTAATTCATTGTCATACTTCAACAATAATTTCAATTTGGATAAAGTTTCGTCACTTAATTCGCGTGTATAATGAATGTAGTGAATTTGGCATGAATTAGCACTCATAACAACTGAAGAGTTCACTAGTTTGTTAATGTCATTGATTAAGTTGGAAACTCTAAAACTGGATAAAGCCTGGGGACCAGGGATAACTAACATCTTTCCTGCCATTTTTTGGATAAGTATTTAAGAATTTTTAAGACTTAGCTATTGGGTCAAAGTTTAATCTACGTTAGTAAATGGTCCCGTTTTATTATTGAACTTTTATGATAGTTGGTGCCTTCAGAGAGCTTACCTTAATCTTCACAAATGAATTGTCAAAAAATGAAAATAGGTAGTGGATCAAGGTTAGAAAAGTATTTTGAGATAACTTTAAAGAGAAACTCAAAGATCCAAACTATAAGTGATAAGTTTCAAATACCAAAGAGATCAATAGTGAAGTGTAGTTGCTTCGACAGATGATGATGATGATGATACTTCGTCTTTTAAAAGGGAGGAATCTAATAGAAATTATTACTTGGGTCAAATTGAATTATTTTTTTGTGACTTCTTTTCGTGGCAACAGAAAAACAAAAAAGTGGCTGTGCCATAAGTAAATTAAGTTAGTGGCGCGTGTCCACCTCTGTTTCCAAATCGGGAAACACATTGAAGACATGAAGTTCAGATGTTGTGGGAGAGAAGAAAATGGCCAAAGATACGGTAGGCTAAAGAAAGTATAAAGTGATAAAGAATAGTACAACAGGCTGGAAGACTCTGATCAGACATTACAAATTTTAGAAGCAGTTGCATATTGCGATTATGGGGTGTTGGCACCTATATTGTATATTTTCGATAAAAAAATTGTAGTGGTAAAAGTAGCTAAAATAAGAGATCACTTCTGACATTTTTTGTGCTCTCACCGGCAATAGCAGTAGCCAATAGTGAGCTAATCAAGGCTTCAAGATCAGCCGCTGGGAACTAAACCTCAATTGCTTTACATTTAAACCATGCTAAAAGCATTAAAACTGATCAAATATGCAGCTGAATCATAACCATTTGATCCAATCGTAGTTGCATCCTGGAAAAAAGAGAATTTGAGATTGGAAGTCAGCTTGTTACATATTGTAACTCTTATGGAAGGGGCAACGGAAGCAGAACTTGGTAGAAGCGAATATAAAGGAGAAGGGAGACGGAGTTGGGGATGGATTGGATAACTATTTACACTGTATCAGAAAAAATGAAACCATGATGATCAGTTGTTAGTTGAAAGAGAGAATGAATGAATGAAATGCTGGATGGAGCGGTGTGGGAGTGGTACAACTGGGTATTCAAATCAAGCTATGATAATAGATGATTAGGTGAGTAAGTGATTATACTTGTGCTCTTTAAACTCATTTTTAATTGCTCGACACATTTCCCCGATTTGAACCAACGCGGCCCTAGAACAAAATCTCGAATCAATCACTCTTAAAATTAAATGTATACCGAAACTACGATTTATTGATCCTCCTGTTACATTTAACTTCAGTTTGTCACGCTAAAATGTTCGATCCAAAGGTTAAAAAAATCCACGATTGCAGTAGATATTACCTGGGTAGCAGTAAATAGATAATTAATTACACTCAACTCTGTCAAGCGATTTTTGAACATTAATTGAAGCATTCTCTTTTTGTTTCTATTTTGACTGATACTTTAAGATCTTACAGATTAGAATTTATTTTTATAACATTGAATATAATATAGTTCAAAGAAAAATAAAGAAAAGAGTACTTGTAAAAGGAGATACAATAGGAATAATGATTCAAGATCTCAAGAGAAAAATTGAAGAAGTGATAGATGAAGATGAGGGAAATGAAATTAACAGAGCACTTACCGTTAACAAGAAACAAAAAGATGGTGGTGAAGAAGATAACAAGAATGTCAACAGCGATAATGAAAAGGAAGATGAAGTTCATGGGAATTACAAGACTGAAAATGATGAAATTTCAGCAAATGCAAACAATTCCAAAGTTGATAAACACAAGATAGAAGCTGAGGGAGGGGATGAAGAAAAGACCGGTGAAGCTGAAAATGATGATCAAGAAGCGGTTGAGGAAGAAGAAAAGAAAAGAATTGTCTCATTTGACTTTGATGGGTATTCATATACATACAAAGAAAGACCTTCTGTTATTGAAGAAAAAGAAGGTAAAATTGAATTCAGAGTAGTTAATAACGATAACTCTAAAGAAAGTATGATTGTCTTGACAGGACTGAAAAACATCTTTCAAAAGCAATTACCAGAAATGCCAAAAGCTTATATTGCAAGACTAGTTTATGATAGATCCCATGTTTCAATAGCAGTTGTCAGGAAGCCTCATTTAACAGTTGTTGGTGGTATTACCTACAGACCATTCGAAAATCATGAGTTTGCTGAAATTGTCTTCTGCGCTATTTCATCAACCGAACAGGTTAGAGGTTATGGGGCACATTTAATGAATCATCTGAAGGATTGGGTCAGAAGTACAACTAAGATCAAATATTTTTTAACGTATGCTGATAACTATGCAATTGGATATTTCAAAAAACAAGGATTTACAAAAGACGTGACGTTGCCTAAAAAAGTATGGATGGGGTATATCAAGGATTATGAAGGTGGTACATTAATGCAATGCACAATGTTATCAAAGATACGCTATTTGGATACCCCTAGAATGCTAACTTTACAAAAAGCTGCAATACTAAGAAAAATAAGATCCATAAGCCAATCGCACATAGTTAGACCTGGATTAAAACAATTCCTTAAATTGAATTTCAAACCAATCAATCCAAGTGATATACCTGGTGTCAGGGAATCTGGTTGGACTGTTGAAATGGATAAATTAGCACAGAAACCAAAGAGAGGTCCACATCATGTGGTTATGTTGACTGTTTTAACAGAGATGCAAAATCATCCTTCCAACTGGCCATTTTTACAACCTGTTAATAGAGAAGAAGTTCCTGATTATTATGAAGTTATTAAAGAACCAATGGATTTAAGTACAATGGAAATTAAATTAGAGAACGATGCTTACGAAAACTTTGAAGACTTTATTTATGATTGTAAACTGATCTTCAAAAACTGTAAGCAGTATAACGGTGAAAATACAACTTTCTTCAAAAATGCTACAAAATTGGAAAAATCTGTTGTTACAAAATTAAAAGATTTCCCTGAATATTCACAATTTATTGATATGATGCAGCAAAATGATTGATTTGTTCAGTTATTGCAAAGATTGATATTGTTGAGTGCACATTGTTATTTTAGAAAAATACATAAGTTATATATCTGAAAATAAATATCATTGTAAAGTGCAAGATCAAAAAGTTCAACGTAAATCTTACCAGGAAAAAAATATTTATAAACAATATCAGGCATCAGTAGTGCTAGCTCCATCATCATCTTGCTCTTGTTCTTTTAAAGTTTCAATAATTTCAGCCAATTCATTGTCGGTATATATTCTAAACCCATCTTCTTTAGTAACACAAGCTAATTGAGCGTTAGTATAATCTAGTTTTTCTTCCATAACTTGTTTTAAAATCTTTAGAGATAGCAATTCAGCATCCTTTAGCGTCAAAGATTTATGATATTCATTTTGTAATTCAGCTTGAGCACCTTCGGATCCAGATCCAATGGCTTTGGCATCGTATCTATAGAAGGTACCGGATGGCTCAGCATGGTATAACTGAGGTCCTTTCTCTTCATCATAACCAGCAACTAGCAAGGCGACACCGAATGGTCTAGACATTAATCTTTTCTCTCCAGATGCACCCTCGCCGAATCGTAAAGCTAAGTCACAAACAGCTTGAGTTAATGATTCAACACCAATTGGTTCATGATAGTACAAGTCATGCTGCACAGACGTAACTCTAGCATGGTCAATCATAGATCTAGCATCAGCTGTTAAACCAGACATTGCACAACCGACATGTGTGTCAACTTCCATTATTTTTTCAATACTGTCGGATTCTAATAATGAAGATGTGACTCTTTTTTCAACACCTAATATAACACCCTCACTTGTAGAGATACCAATTGCTGTTGAACCAAGTTTAATGGCTTCCAAAGAGTATTCGACTTGGAACAAACGACCTTCTGGTGAAAAGGTGGAAACTCCACGATCGTATTCACTTCTTGTTAAGAACATTTCTGAAGTATAATACTTCAAAATATATGTTTGGGTTTGATATGTGTGGTAAGGATAAATGAAACCAGTGGAGTGATAATTGTTTAAATTTGGCCTGATATAATTTCTGTTTGGACAGTAATTGGCTCGAATTTATATCAATCAAAGGTGTAAATCATCCGATATCATAGTACTGCTTTTGCTTTGATGGATGGCAAAATAGGTACATATATTATATTGTTAAAGAATTCCCGCTAATTCAATTCTTCTGAGGAAATAGAAATGTCGTGTGCTATATAATACAAGTTTTGTATACTGTGCACGGGTGTGCAGTTAGTTAGATACCGTTGCTTGTGCTGCTTTTGTTATGTTAATGATCACGTGCCGTGTTTTTTTATAGAGAGTCTAAAAAAGTTGGTCTAATTTACTAAGCAGGCAATTACAATTGGATTGGAATACCCGCATTTTAGCTCACTGGTTTACCATATGTGTACTATCTATGAATCATAAAATCAAATTTTGGAGAGAGAAAGGTAAAATGTCACATTTTTTCATGTTTAGCTGGTGTCTTTCTCGCAATACAAGTGTTAATATTTCAGTGCAACGTATATTGGTGGGGTAATTCAAAAGTTCAGAGACACAGATGACCAAATTTATGTCAAGGGTCTTTACCAACGAAAACTTGAAAACTTGCCACTGTATGTCTGTTTATCTCTGTTTGAGGGGCAAGGGCAGTTGTCTCTTCGTTGGTTCTTAATTTGGAGGTAAAAAAGATTTCTAATCATTTCTGCACAGATTGAAGCAGCAAAAATTATGTGTCAACGGTGATATCCCTTAATATCGATCACATTCACCATGGGTGTTGTTGAAATTTCCACATAACTGAAATATAAGAATAGCTTAAGCAAAGGTAAGCAATAATTATGTCTCCAGGACTTACAGGAATCGCTAGGTTAGTTACAAACAGTAGATATTTCTTAACTGTCTAATCTAAGTAGTCATCCTTCTCGCTCAATTGTAGAAAGAATTAACATTTTATGCATATATATGCATGTTGCTTTGTATTTCGAAGTCCAAATAATACCGAGAACTGTTTGTAATCATTGAGTGAGTGGAGTGAAGTGTAGTGCTTGCTACTAAGCATATTTTGTTTGATGGTTTATGTTCTATGTGTTATGTTTTATTTTTTATGATTAATGTTGTATATTTGGAGCTAATTTACCAACTAAAAGAACACACACTGTCTGTTTGTAATTGATCACATTGATTACCCCACAAAGCTGAAGACCTTTGTCGACGGATTCACACTCAGCAAACCCCACTCTGCCTTATGCCGCAAAAAAAGTTGCCCAGCGAGTGCCAATTCAGAAGAGTCTGTCGTGAAAAGAAGCAACGAAGAAGTGAAAAGATGCTAGTGTGATCACCACGGTATTGTAACGGCGGCATTGCTACAAATATGTAGGGCAAGGAGACATCTAAAAAGGGCGTGTTAACTGGCTGGTGAATTAAACCGCTGGTAGTCAAATGCTACTCTGTACTAAATGTCAAATTAAATTCTATTGTGATTAAATAACGCTATGAAATTGACCAGTTATTATCGATCTCTACATATGGCGTCAAAACAATTCTCTCGCCCAACATAACAGGTAAAATCGTTCCACTTGTTAACAACAGTTTGCCGTATATTCAATGTATAATAGAAGAGTCATATAGAAGAGGATTTTTGCGTCTGACAAATCCCGCCTAAATTCAGAATCAATATCATAACCTTTTAAGCTGTAAAGAGGGTTATTAGTACAATTTTATTTTTATTCTCTGCTCATACTTGATATCAGATGCCCCAGCGACTTCGTTTAACTAAAACAACTCCAGTTTGAAGGGTAACTAATTGATGCCATTAAGAAGATTAATAGTAAAAGTGGAGGGCAATACCTTAGGGCAGTGATTTATTGTTGAACTGTTTAAAAAATGGCTTAAACTATTGATTTACCGCCCATATTATACACATAAACAGTAAAGAAAATATGTTACAACTGTTTAATTCGGATTTGGTTGATTTCTACTTTGCAGTAAATTGATCGGTCCACCTTTTCTGTTATCAAATCACTATTTGTTTGTTTCTATGTCAATATATTTCTGCAGTAATCATATGGTGAGTGCCTGTAACAATATTATTTTACGGTTACTTACTTGGTTAGGTCTGGACGAATTGATTAACTGATAGTTACCCCATTCGTACCTCCTCTACACATACCTAGCTCAAAGAATACATGCCTTGGTTTTAGGTTCTCTGTAAATAAACATCTCTATACTCTGCGAATATAAATTAAGTACATTATCTCCCCCTTCTCCCCCACTTTCTATTTCACTTATATGAAGATTAAATCCATACATCTTTATTTTTGATTACCTTTTTTGTACTCAAAAAAAGATATTCTTCAACATATTAACAATTCAAGATGCAATTTTCAAAGTTCACCTTATTCATATTCTTAGCTTCACTAACTGAAAATGTTGTTGCCGATCAAGCTGCTTTATTAACCGCTTTGTATGGTGATATAGGTGCCAATTTGCAAGAGTATGTAAGTTTTATGTCAGCTCATCCATCCGGTGATTACCAAGGTCTAATGTCTTTATACTATGCTGCTCAAACCTATACTGACGATTCTTACATCACCTTGGCCGACTCTGCTGCTCTAGATTCAATCTCCGATTTTGCTACTTCTTTACCATGGTATACTAGAATTGAAGCTGAAGCTGCTGTTTCAGCTACTGTTTCTTCTACCAGTGTCAACTCGGCTTCTGAATCTTCTGAATCCCAACTTCTTTCTTCTGCTGCTTCTTCCATCACTTCGTCGGCAAGTACAGCTGCCGCTTCCTCATCCGAGGCTGGCTCTTCTTCTAATACTGAAGAATCTTCCTCTGCTGCTGAAACTTCTTCATCTGAAGGTGTTGGTGCGGGTAACTCTCCAGTGGGCTGGGGCCTAAGTCTGGTTGCATTCTCTGCTGTCATCGCTTTATTATAGTTTGGCAACTTGTAGCAACTATCCTTCTTGAATTTGTTTCTACTGTTTTCTCCTCGTATTTATACTGGTTTGTGTATTAAAATATTGACTCTTTTTTATTGGTAACATTCTTTAAACAGGGAAAAAGGTTTGAGGTTTTCTAGGTGAATTTGAGTAGAAATCTAACAGCATCATCTAAAAGTTATTAGAGGAGGAATTAAGTAGAAAGTAACTGTAAAAGCAAAATGTAGTAGAGGACAAAAGGACATTTAACAGGAAAAAAATTTCCCTCGTTTCACTATTCCCTCAAAGCACATATGATGACGTTTTGTTATCTTGTTTGTATTCTGGACGTCCTCAGAGAAACCTCAATCATTTGGATATTGTGCAACAGGATTAAAAAATGAAGTTGAGAATTGTTCGGTTCAATTATTTGCCTTCTTTACTCTTAAGTCAATTCAACGCTTCTTGGCGATCATACAAAATGGCAAGAGTGTTATATCCAGGTAAAATATTGCTTCCTTCAAGAGCTGGGACTATTGGATCTATGCCATTTAATAAAAACTTGAAGAACGTTTTCTTTTTTTCACTGCTAATACAGCATACCACAACAAGAAGAGGCACCACAGATGTAAGATCAAGTTAGCTTATTAAAAAGCCAAAAAGGGTAATGACTAACACGAAATTGTTCATCGGATAGAGATTAAGAAATATGAGAAAGCAAAGAATATCATGGTGTTAACTGTCTCGAAACAAAATTTGATAAAGGTAATGAAGGTAATAAAGGTCTTAGAGAAATCAGGTTTAAACAGTAGCACATCGAAGACTTCTACAGTTAGCGGAATTTCTGGTGCAGAATCAAAAAAATATACAATATACTAAAGTGCAGCTAAAGGATCATTGCCAAAAATGATTGGGAGTAATGACTACTGTATATCTGCCTCCAGTCAAATAGTGGTCAGTAAACCGTACACGATGTCATGTGATTTACCAATAGCTTCCAATAAACAACTTACGGAAACTGCAGGTAAATACCAAGAACTTCATACTAATCATTTCACCAATTGAAAAATGGTCCTGGTCATCCTGTCAAACTCTTATTTGTTGAGGGCAGATTGTGTGAGATTTCATAACACGAAACAGTAACGTTCTTGAGAACATAATAGTTCTTAGCAAACTTACCGCCACCTACACCTTGTATCAAAACGTTTGAAATTTTCCTTAGTTACCGCACACGGTAACTAATCGATAAGCAACTCCATGAGTAATTGGTAAAGCGGTAGCTAGTTTTAACAAATGGCATCCCTTCGGTGATTCTAGTGATTCTACTCGGATCAAAGATTGAATACCAACTTGTTAAACTATCCCTAAAAAAATCCCCACCGAGTCCCTTGACAACTTATCCTGTTCTGATTCAAAACAGTAAAGTAAAGTATTAACAGGGTTAATCGGTGCTGATTTTGTTTCAAGTGAAATATGTGTTCGACTAACTAAAGTATCATCATCATGATACCCTAATGATCTCAGAAAAAACGAATGATGAACTGTAGTTTTTGAATGCAAGCTATTTGACTTTAATTTTGTTGTTATATGTAGCAATTGGTATTAGGGTAAATGCATTGCTTGGCCAGCGTGATGTCTGTTATTTCTGGTTCAAACAAACATAAAATACTATCCTTAAATTTGCTGGATTGCGATACCAAAGGAAATTATATAAGGAAAGTAAAAAATAAGCAAGTCTGATTTCGATACTACAAAGCGAGACTAGAAAACTGTCAAAAAATATCGAGATGAAGAAAGCTTGTATGGATAAGATTAAAGTTTATGTGGCCTTGTAAGAACTATTAATAATAAATGGTTCAACGATCAATCTATGTAGAGAAATGATATCCAAACAATCTATGATTCTTAAACAATACTCACAAAAGCTAGCGATAAACAAATCACCAATAATCAAAATCTACGGATCAAAAGGGCTCACAAAAGAATACTTGTTGGCCAACAAAAGTTCCAACGATACTAAAACAATAGCACTAATAATTTATAGGAATTTGATTAGGCTAACGCCATTTTTAAATGAAGTCGAATATTTTAAAGAATTTTTTAAAAAATATCTTAAATTTAGGTTTTATGAAGATTATACCATTAGAAGAAGTAAAATGTTGAATTTGCCAACCACTGATGGTGCTAATAACCATATATCAATGATATTATCAAAAGATGAAATTTGTGAACGAATGGTAAATACTTTGAATTTTGTGAATAATGCATGTTGTCAATCAATCTATGAAAGTGATCGGTCAATTGAGTCTAAAATTTTGAATTCAATACTACAATTTGAAAATTCGAAAATAACAAGAATGAAACTAAACGGTATTATGATTCCAAATATAAATTCAGTAATTGCACTAAGGCAACAGAAACAATTGGAACCATTAACATCTGACAACAATTATGATTGCAAGAAAAGCGGTAATAGTTCAGGTGTTGCTTCGGTGGATGAATCGTGGTACGAATACATCGATAAAACATACATGCCACCTTATAAAAAAGATAAATTTTTGTTCATTACTTTTTCCACTATTGTAACATTTGAGAGAAATTTGCTGTTGTTAAATGACCGTTCAAAGCTATTACTTTAGTACGATAATGCTGCTAGTCGAATTTAATGAATTTAAGAGAATAAGTTATGTCACCTACTACATAGATGTTGCTCAAGTCTCTTCCACAATTATTGTACAAGAGCCTGCTGCGACAGGCGTACAATCTTTATATCTCAATATGGCTTGTAAATGTGGTGCGATATCAAAAAATAATCTGTAGTATATAATATATATATATACTTAAAAAAAGCAAGAGTGAAAGAAATGAGAAAAATGCAGGAAAGAAAAAGGACAGCTATAGTACATAGAGAAAACAAAAGATATATAATAATAATAATTGTAAAGCAACCTTGAACAAATGAAAAGAATGAGGAATTGTAAAGTTAGATCACTCAAGACAGGATTTGAAAAGGAAAAATGATTGAAATAAACCTAGCCCGCTTGGAATTTTTTCTTTTTCTCCTATTTTTACCAACCCAATGAATTCTTGACATTGATTGGATTTGAAATTGCTGGAATATAATTCAATTGTTCGGCCTCAGTACTACTATTTGAACTTGTAATTGTTGTGGATGGAGATCTTGTGAATAGTTTACTGAATGATGATAAGTTAATTGAACTTAATCTTATT
The DNA here is from genome assembly GCA_003707645.2 of Ogataea trehalophila. Taxonomy (NCBI): domain Eukaryota; kingdom Fungi; phylum Ascomycota; class Pichiomycetes; order Pichiales; family Pichiaceae; genus Ogataea; species Ogataea trehalophila. The sequence continues at coordinate 41,838 of PPKI02000037.1, forward strand.
TGATTCTCTGGCAGCCCCATACTAGAATTTGAATTGTGATAATGATTGTATGGCAATTGGCAGTTTTTATGCTCATACTCAACACTTGATGAATATTGGTCAAACCTAGAATTAGAATCAAGCAGTAGTTTACCATGACTTAAACCATCTTCCAATATTTTTTGTTTCTCCAGAGAATTCTTTCTCATCTTGTAAAACATAGTAATCATCAAAATGTACAAGACAACACCGACCGATGAACCTGCAATAATACCTGCTAATCTACTACCTGAAACTTTGATCTTTGAAGAAGTAGAAGCATATGACACAGAATCCATTGAGCCAAATGCATACGAACCATCTTGGGTAGCTTCAGTTTCACCATCTGAAGTTGAAGGTGAATCAGAGTTAGACAAGGTAGCAGAACTGGCTATTGTATCAATCAGGCCACTGATTGGAACTTGTGCATCAATTAATAGACCCAATGATTGTTGTGCAGAATTAGGGTTTTTATAGAAAATTGATGAATTATTAGAAATATATTCTTGTAAAACTTCAATTAAACTTTTATCAAAATAAACTTCAGCAACAGTAATAATATAAGCAACATCAGATGATGTATATGGGACCAACTGTTTAACGAAAACAGCAGTTTGGTTAACACCAGTAAACGGATAAGCCAGTAACGACGGTAAATATTCAAAAATTTGCGCTGACGAAATCGAACTTTCAACAACATATGCATAATTCAAACCTTCTGTAAAACCAATCGTAATCAATTCATAGTCAGCAGAAATGGAGCCTGTTTGGACAGGAGATATAGCCTTTGGTAACGCAGATGTTGCCACTGGGATTGGTGTCGATTCCGTAGCATCAAGCGTAGTATCAGGGTTTTGAAAAATAATGCTGGAAGGTAACCAGTTCTTAGTGGAAGTTGATGTAGTGTATGTTGGTTTATCCACGGATAATGAATCTGTTGAAGTTAAATCAGATAGTTGTGGGATAGCAAATGGTCTTTGAGTGGATGATGTGGCTGAAGTTTGTTCAGATGTAACCTCCTCACTGCTAGTCTGAGGTGGTAATGAAAGGACAGATTCTGATAATTCTGTTGTTTTAGCTGGGCTTGTCACTAGTTGGGATAATGACTTGGTATCCACTGATAATGATGAAGCTAATGGGGTAGTTATTAGAAGAACTGATGTTGAGGTGCTGGTATCTGAAGAAGGTTCAAAAAAAGAAGCCTCAGCTGTTGAACTAGTTATTGGTAAAGCAGACGATGCTGCAGTAATAGGGCGAATTTCAGATGTTGTTGACGTCTCAGAAATCAAGTCGGTAGGCATTGTTATTTCAGATGACTCTGAAACCACAATTATTGATGGTGAGGATAACAAAAGGGTGTCTGAAGTTACGGTTCCGACACTAGAAGTGGTCGAAGCATTTTCAATAATTCCTAGTAAAGATGAAGAAGTGGGTAGTGAAACAACAGAAGAAACAAGCTCGGTTGTTGATTCTGTTGGAGATGAAACTAGCAAATCAGTAGCTTCAGTAGAAGTTGATGGTAGTAAATCAGTCAAAGAAAACGATAGTGAAGTCCCGATTGCAATTGAAGTTGATAAAGAAGTGATGTCAATTGGAGTTGAGTGGGTCGAATCAGTACTGATGGTCATACTATTTTCTTCCGAAGACGATTGCATAATTTCAGTAGTAGTGAATGCATTCTGATTTGAAGAAGATGAAGAAGTGACTAAGAATGAAGCTGGAGAGGAAGATGTTGGTATTAGAGTATTGGTATTTCCTGCACTTACTAGAGTGGCAACAGCAGGAGACGATGATGGAGAAAAGGATGAGGTTGAGAAAATTGAACTTGTTTCTACATTGGCAGCAGCATTTTCCGTAGCAGATAATGAGAATGATGATGATGATGATGATGATGATGAGAATGAGAATGATAATAATACGGAACTATATTCTTCAGTTGTAGCAGCATTCTCCGTAGAAGTTGATGACAAAGATGAGGATAGGGATGAGGACGGGGATGAGGATGATAATAATACGGAACTATATTCTTCAGTTGTAACAGCATTCTCCGTAGCAGATGAGGATGATAATAATACGGAACTATATTCTTCAGTTGTAGCAGCATTTTCCGTAGAAGTTGATGACAAAGATGAGGATAGGGATGAGGACGGGGATGAGGTTGATAATAACAGGGAACTATATTCTTCAGTTGTAGCAGCATTCTCCGTAGAAGTTGATGACAAAGATGAGGATAGGGATGAGGACGGGGATGAGGATGATAATAACAGGGAACTATATTCTTCAGTTGTAACAGCATTCTCCGTAGCAGATGAGGATGATAATAATACGGAACTATATTCTTCAGTTGTAGCAGCATTTTCCGTAGAAGTTGATGACAAAGATGAGGATAGGGATGAGGACGGGGATGAGGTTGATAATAACAGGGAACTATATTCTTCAGTTGTAGCAGCATTCTCCGTAGAAGTTGATGACAAAGATGAGGATAGGGATGAGGACGGGGATGAGGATGATAATAACAGGGAACTATATTCTTCAGTTGTAACAGCATTCTCCGTAGCAGATGAGGATGATAATAATACGGAACTATATTCTTCAGTTGTAGCAGCATTTTCCGTAGAAGTTGATGACAAAGATGAGGATAGGGATGAGGACGGGGATGAGGTTGATAATAATAGGCCATCCTCTTCAGTTGTAGCGGCACTTTCCGCCACAGATGAGAAAGATGAGGATGATGATGAAGCAACAGCAAATGAGGTATAGAAAGAATAATTTTCAGAGATTAGAGAAGCTTCATCAGAAATATCAGTGGTAGATATTAAACTTTCAGATGAGCTAGCAGCACTCGAAGTATCGATATCGTCAGACGCAGTAACAGCCGCATTAGCAACTGAATTTGATGATGTTGTGAAAACAAGATCGTCTGTTGAAGTAGCAGCAGCTGATTCGCCAGATGGAGCCTCGGTGGAAGTTTCATCTGTAAAAACAGTTTTTGCATCAGTATCATAAGATGTGGCAGTAAACTCGCCATCTGAGGTGGAAGTAAGTGAAAAGTTACTTTCGAATGAATTTGTTGCATCGTAGTTATCCTTTGTGACTGAGCTAGTTGACGGATGTGCGGTTGTAGATGTTAAGTCATCAAAAGAAGCAGCAGCGAGTACAGTATCGAATGTAGTGGATAATGATGAAATGATGGATGTTGATGTTTCATTTGATGATTCATCATCATTAGTAGTTGTGGAAGGATCGAGCTTTGAAATGGCACTCGAAGGAATTGGATCTTCCAGAGATGCTGTTTTCGTTTCAGTCAGGGAGACTGAATAATCGGAATCTGATGATGATGATAATGAAGTATCAATGCTATTCCAAACTATGGTAGACGATGATGTATCAGATGATGAGTATAAAGATGTTTCACCGTTGTTCGAAGATATTCCTAAAATTGCGGTTGAATCAGCACTTTCAGAGCTGTTACCATAAGAAATTGTAGGGTATTCTGGGTCATTATTAGCCCTCTTGAAAAGTTGTGGAAATTCTCCTAAACCAGGTATGAAAATGCCGCTTGTTGGAGAAGTTGACACTAGCCATAAGGTTATTAATTGTGATATACTCGTATATCTCATTTTCTTTGATGTGATACAATATAAATTTATTCAAATCTCTTTATTAGTTGCATGAAAATGATTTGTTTTCATAGAGATAAATATTATAAGAATTTGATATATGAAAATGTAAAGAGTGAATGAAAGTGGGTATCAATATATAGAATCTATTTTGAAATTGTTAAAAATCTTAGATCTATTGGTGGAACTCGAATTGAAAAAAAAGTAAAAAATCCGATTGTGTTTAGATAAAAAAAAAGTAGTTTTTCAAAATCCTGCCCGACTCTAATGAATACCGAATGATCTAGATCAGCTAAGTAAGAATGATTGATATTTTGTTTCAGTTTACCTTTCTCGCGTTGAAACAAGAATGTGATAGAAATAAAAGAATGCACGAACGGGGAGTAAATAAATAAAATACTACTTGTATAGGTAGACACGTATAGCTGTTTTTTTTCTATGGATATCAAAATAATAGTGTAATAAGAAGAATAAGATGAAGGAATAATTAGAAATAGATGAAAGGAAATAGAGCTCAAAGCAATAATCAGAGAGAGAAAAAGAGGTTTCATCCGCTCAAGAATCCAGTTTTTGTTTTGTTTTATTTTGTTTTGTTTGTTTTTATTTGTTTTTTTTTTGGCAGTACTAACACCTCGCAAATTCCTAGTGGGTTCTGGCCGGTGGGAAAGAAAGAAATGGGGTTCTTGGTGAATAAACACCCTGGTGGATAGCCTGATGATAGAGGATCTGCAGAGTTTACCTATTATTACGATTTGTACACGACCATTCCGCAACTTGAAACGTCTCAAAATTTTATAGGTATTGTTATGTATGTATTTGTATTTATTATACTACAGGGATATATTTAAATTGAAGTATTATGTAGAGGTTAATGCCATGTTAACTTGGAACCGGTAAATAACTTGAATTTAACAAATGAATAGTATTTTTTTACATTCTATATATTCATCGTTTAGTATATTGGTTACGTTAGTTGAATATATGTAATCGTCTGTCTTTAAACCTAACGCGAAGGTGAAAAGGTTCCTAACCAACGTGAGTTGGAGAAAATATTTATAGATGAAATTCTTCTGGTTTGTTGGAAGGATCAGCAATAATCCTCTTGATGCTGAAAATTGGATTGGAACTTGTAGTCTCTTTACATATTCTAACTATAATAAAAATGTTTATGAAGTTTATCATCAGTGCAAGAAATGTGATAGGTCCAGATCCCGTTTGGTTCAACTGAGGAGAGGATCCCGGATAATAAAGATTGATTATTAAAGGTGTGAGGAGTTGATATATTAGAGGTAGTTCAATCCTGCGACACAAATATTTCTGACTTTGAAAACTACGTGAAGTAAAACACCTACTTAATTCCAATAATGTTCAGCTGTATCAGCTAAACACCCATATATATAGTTGTTTGATTATCGACTATAGATATCAAAATGTCAAACTACTCCACTTTGAAGGATCAACACATGTTCGAAATCCAAGATGATGATATTGATGCTGAGGATATCATGATACAGCCAGATAACAGCAATGACTCAAATGCACAGCAGGCACATACTTCACCACAGATACTGCAAACACAACAATCACACCTATCAACGACAATAATAAGAAGAAAAACAAAAAAAGCCTTTAAAGGTGGATGTTTCACGTTAAATTATTACAGAAAATATTTTGATTTGACAACAAATGAATTTTTTAAGAATATTTATAAATCATTTAATCCAATCATTAAATTGAACAATGAAGAAATCGTTGAATTAGGTGATTTGTACGGCTCAGTATGGATAACTGCAACTTTGATCTTTTTGTTGTTTTTCTGCAACTCCTTCTCAGAATTATTAAGTGAATGGTTTACAAAATCTCCAGTAAGTACGCCAACCTCAATTAATTACTTCAAATTAATTCTAACTTCAATTAATTTGCTTTATGGATACATAATAGTTATCCCATGTTTTATTTACCTTATATTGAGGTTTTATTTTAAAGTTCTAAGTCCAATTTCAGCATCAAGATTAATCTCAATCTATTCATATTCAAATATCATGTGGATTCCAGCTTGCTTGCTTTCAATATTTAGAGGATTTCTAATACATCATCATTTGCTAGATTCAATCTTAAAGTGGACTTGTATCTCAATCGGTTGTTTGTTAAGTGGTTTTAGTATATTGTTCAAAGTTTACCAGTATTTACACTTAGTTTTTAATGATGAAGATCAAAAGAGAAATTATGGTATCTTATTAGTTTTGCTGTTATCTCATTTGGGTTTCTCGATCGGCGTCAAAGTTTGTTTTTTTGGTGATCTATAGAATATATTTTAGCGCGTTTTGAATAGGTGAATAAAGGTGTTAGTCGGAAATATGTATGTATATATGAATAGTTTCCCTGGAACCATAAAGAGAATAATTAGATCTATCAAAAAACGAAAACTTATAGATATAGAGAACTTATTTCTGTTCGATAATATGTTGGTAGATAAATATCAAAAAGTCGAAAGATTCTCAATATAATTGCCTCCAATTCAACGGGTATATTGAAACAGAATTTAACCAATAGCTTCAAAATCATAAAACCCTGCCCCACGATTTATTCCTTCTTGTTGTAATTCAATTTGCGATTAAAATGGCAGTTTCTCTCTCTTGGCGGCATTGTTGATTTATTGCGGTTTTCAAGATTTTGGACCAACACCGAGCTAGTTATTGGTACTACTTGTACAATTAGAAAATTATTTAATGATTTCTAATTTGTGTGTTTTGTTTATTTTTAACCGCCAATCTTCCTTTCTTATATCATGCCATTGATCCTTCTATTGAAAACTTCAAAAATCATTCAACGTAAAGCTCGATGTTGCTTGTACCCCCAACTCAAATAAACATATTGAATAAGGGCTCTTAAAGCAGGTGCCTATGTTAACCATTAATTACCTCGTGTTATTTTCAAGAGGCCATACAATCTTTGCTGTGAACAAGCGTTTTATACCGTGGCTTGTTTTTTCAAAGAATAAAATATATTGCTATATGGGTAATGTATATAGAAATAACTAAATAAAACTATAGAGCACAGTGCAAACTATAAAATGTAATATGATGTAGAATGTACTTTACTGCAAGAATTTTTATGTGTAGTTGCTGTTTTTCAAGGGATAACAAAATCATATTAAATAAAAACAAACCCTTTGTTGGAGCATTCAAGAATGTTAAAAGGTTTCTATTGGTGAAGAGGTTGCTAATTTGTACTGTGGAATTAGATCCTGTGTCATAATGTAGGTGCATAGATCTTTAAACGATTAGGGTTTGACAGTTATTTTTGGTAATACTTCGTACATTTCAAAGAGCTACATTTCAAAGAGCTACAAAGTGATACTTACCTTTTCTTATAGTAATAAAAATACTTCTGGTCATCGGTAAGCTAATTGGGATAGACATGACTTACCTCCGTATACTTGAAAAATATAACCTCTCTTTTTGTACTATTTTGTCTCACATGTACTGAGGAAACAGTAAAAACCAAGTAGTGTTGTGGATCAAGAACGGACCAAATTAGGATTAGGATTACTAATCCCTTATATCTTGCGCAAGAGTTCTTCCTTCGTCGTCTTCAATATTGGGCGACTTTGTTTTCAAAACCTTACTGATGCTCGTAAAGAATACCTCTCGAATTTGTTCTCCTTTCCCTGATATATATTTCTTTGTAGTTTTCATTCTTATTTAGATTTTTTTCCTTTTCTATCTTGGTTAGGACAGGCAGATCATCAAACAGAATATTGATGTTGATTTTAAATTTCAAAAACTTTCAAGAATTTCGAAATAACAATTGAATCATCCCGTTGACTAGGACAGTTCAGAATTTGTTCGTGAGATTCTTATTCTTTACAAATGTCTTGGGTCAAAAGGAGAAGTTTCCTTTTCTGATAAAGCAATCGCTCATGTCAGCTGATGCGAAATAAAAGTAAACAAAAGTGTTCTCATCTGTATTCTGAAAAGTCTTTGATATCAAAGTAGAAGGCTTCTAGAAAGAGGAGGGGCGGGGAGAATGAACGTGTATAATAGTACGACTATAAGTAGTTAAATAGAAAAGATTATATAAGATTAGCTATATGTTAAAAAGGTATTTAGAATATAAAAGTAATTTTTGAAAAGTTCTTCTATAAACCCCCAAAAAAGAAGTTGATAAGATTATCTTAAATCCTAGGGTACGTATTAAAAAGAATTTGATATATATAGCAATAGCAAGAAGTAAAGGTTTGGTCGTTATATCCAAAGCTGGAAAATTACAATTAGCAACTTTTTTGTAAGATATCCATCCTACATTCACGTCCTTACTATATTTAACTAAATGTTTTCGGACTTTACTATTTATCTCCTATTTTGTGTTATCTTTGTTTCACCTCCTATCTTTTGAGTTCGTCAGAAGCTCACTTTTATTTACAGTGTGATTCTCTGGTGATTCAATTTTGTGGTATTTATAAAATAAGCCACAACAATGTCAATGCCATAAAAGAGACGATGCGAAGTTATACGAGCGAGTGACAATTCTGTCACTAAAATTCCAGATGGAAACACAACATAAATAGATCTGTAGATTTCCACTTGTTGTTGAAGCAGTTACAATATGATCTCTTTAAAAGAAGGGGGGGTTATATATCAAAACTGTATAGAAAATTTTAATAGGAGATATCTTTATTTGTTATATAATTAACTTAGAGAATCTATTTCAATTGGATTACATCTATTAAAAAATCCAAAATCCAATTGCGTGTTTCCAAAGATTAGTCACTAGACCTTGAACACGTCTCAATTATTGAACTCACTTAGTATGTAGCTCATACTATTTTAAATTACCCCGAGGAGGTATCCATGACTAAGCTACCTTGGATGATAGCCGTGCTACTCATACCCATAAAGAGATAGGGATACTAGGAATGGGTAGATAATGTTTTCTCAATCCTCGATGTAATCCTCGATAGAAACAAAGAGATAAGAAATGGAACAATAGATAAGGGATAAAAATGACAGTTAGTTAGCTGTAGTAGGGATGAGAATATAGGATAGATACCTTGCACGTTGTATGTGTTGCACGAATAGCTCAGTGGTAGAGCAGCAGATTGCAAATCTGTTGGTCACCGGTTCGATCCCGGTTTCGGGCTATTTTTTACTATAACTCTTACGGTTAAATAGGCGTGTACCAACCAAAAGGTAATGAAAGAGATACAATGCAATTTAAAATCGTCGACGACAAGATCAGAAAGAATAAGTCAGATTTAGTTATTTTCCTTATATAGCTCGACTATAAAACTTACGTGTTATTACTCTTTCTAAGGGGCCATGCCTTCCTTTTTTTTTCATCACTATACTCTTTACCTACCCATTCATTTAGCGATTAACAACAATACAAGGGTATGTTATGATAAGGAATCATTCTTTTTTTTTTAATAAATTATGTTTAATCATACTAACTGAGTTATTAATTTACCACTTGAACTATTATAACAGATGTCAGCTGAATCTCCAACTGATTTCAAACTTTCAAAGCAAAGAAAGTTCATCAAAAGGCCAGATAGCAAAATCAGAGATGCTAGATTGGCTGAACTAAACGCTGAATTAAAAAGAATTGACAAGGGAATCAATGAATTAAACAAGAAAATTGATACCAATACTATCCCACAAAATTTACTGGATGAACGCAAATCATTAACGAGTGAATTAAATACAATTATTAAACAACAATCTGAATTCAAAAATAAGAGAAATTTAATTAATGATCAAATTAAATCAATTGATATTTCTTTAAAGAAGAAGATTGCTGATTTAAATGCTCAATCATCAAAGAACAGCTTCAAAAGTGTGGAAGAAATAGATAAGAAGATTAACCAACTGGATGATTTGATCGGTTCTGGATCTTTAAAAATTGTTGATGAAAGAAGATACGTCAAAGAAATTTCAGCGTTGAGAAAATTCAAAAAAGATTTTGGTTCAATCGATCAACAACAAAAATCCATTGATTTTGACAAGAACAAGATTTCTGAATTAAAAAGATCAGCAAATGAGTACTCAAACAAAGAAATTCAAGCCAAGTTTGAAGAAGTTACTTTCAAATTAAACGAATTGTCAACCAAAACGAAAACTATTTCTGATAAGAGGGATTCTTTCTATCAAAACAGAAGAGCCTTGTACAAGAGTAGAGACGACACCTATTCCGAAATCAAGAAGGTTAGAGCTGATTTTGATAGCCAATACAAGAAATTCAACCATGACATGGAGGTTGAAAGATTAAGAAGAGAAGAGGAAGAGAAGGTCTACAACTTAACTTCAAAGAAGAACGAGTTAGAAAAAGAGATCGAGTTGATCAAAGAATTATCGAGAATGCCTGCTTTCTCAACTGAAATCAATTCAATTGAAGTTTTATTGACTCATTTTGATCCAAATTATGTTAGGACTGAAGAGCCAATTATAAAATCAACTTTTAAAACAAACCCCAAAGTTTCAAGCAGAGTTATTGAGATGCCTGAAAATGTAGTGATTATTAAGAAGGAACAAGAAATCTTCTTTGGTGGTGCTTCATCCAAGAAAACAAGCAAGAAGGCTAAGGCATCAGCTTCATCTAAAAGGTTTACTGTTGAACCTGAAATTATTGCTAGCTTATCCGAATTATCAATTGGTTTGCCAACTAAATCTGAAAATTTACCAAACACTATTGACGAATTAAAGAGCAAATTAGCAGATTTCAAAGAAAAACAAGAAGAGCAAACTACTGTCAATATTGCTATTGGTGATGAAAAAGCCAAATTGTTAGAAGCTGAGATTGAGGCAATTAATGAAGAGATTGCTACTGAAGTTTTGAGACAGGCTAAAAAAGAAGGAGGACCAATTGCTGCTATTGAAGAAAAGGAAAAAGAAGAAGAGTCAGCTTAACATTATGATAGATCCTTATGTCATACAAGCTTTTGAATGTCATTGTATCCAGATATTTTTTTTGTTTAGTGCTTAGCTTTTTGCTTTTGAGTTTTGTTCGATTAGGAATGGTTTTCACAAGAAATAAACAGTTTAAAAATAGAGACCATTCACTTAAAAGACTTTCCAATTAACCAAATTTAGTAATTTTTGCTCGTCATTATTCCTGTTTCGTGAATCAAATGATTAGCTGATACGTATCGTATGTTTACTACGCTATCATCAACTCATTTATCGACGCACCCACAATCGTATCAGGCTTTTTGTGAAGTGTGAAACGTAGGATCAAAATTCGCTTTCTAAGCTAATTTAGACTCGGCAAGGAATAAAATTTTGCGCCTGGGCATTATCTACCATACCTTGTCTATCTATTTAGAGCCTGTCCCATTTTTAAGGTGTGAGCATAACAACTGTATGTGTTGGTGTTATGAACGTATATATATGTTAATCCAGCAGGCAGTCTTCTAAAGATCCCCTCCAATCACCAAACATAGACCTTTATTTGTTCTTTTTCAAGACATACATCATTCCTGTGTTTGTTTGATGTCCAATTGCTGAAAAATTGAACAAATTTCAATTCATTTCGGACCAATCCATATTTTGTTAGTCAGTTTCGTTTAACAAGATAACTCATTTAGCAACCATCTACCTAGCCCTCTCTGCACTATCCGGGGTCATAACTCGTGAGCGTGCATATAACATATCCCAAGATACACATTTTATCCACTAAATAAATAACAAATACAACTAAAATCCTAAGATTGTCCTTACTCGCTTCTCATTCAATAAGTCAAATAAAGTATTTATTTTTTAGAACAAAACAAAAAATTTGATACCTCCATTTCATTCCATTACTATTTTTTTTCATTCTTTTTTCTAAGAACATAGCATGATTTTGTCTGATATTTCATCTTGATCATCATAAGCACATAGATCATTGCGCCCATCCATTTGTCCAGTCAAAATACATCCTAGAACAATATATATATAACAAAGCCATTATTACCGATTTAATACTTCACTCTTAGTGTACATTAATATCCTACTTTATAAAGAACATTCAAATCCGCTGGAACTTACGACGAAAGACACTAAATTTATCGCCTTTTCACAAAAACTTATGACCTCCAAACTGTTTTTCAAATTAATACATAAAGTGATCATATTAAAAATCAAATCTGATTAAAAGCCATATTGATCATTTAATCGAAACTTATTTCCGATAATCCAATCAATATTATTTCATCCACTTGTTTTCAATCCGATATAGTTTACTATCTGTTTTTACCTAATATATTTCCATTTAATTCTTTTCAAATCTTCCTGTGTCGTCTAATTTAATACACGCTATTTGCTTTCATGCCTAAATTCTAAACTACAAATCCAGAATCAAGAAATAAAATAATTGTAATAAAGAGGATGAGTTTCAGAGAAGATAAAGAATATAGCAGACTACAAACGAATGATGACGACAGGATACTTTCAGATATACCTAGACAACAACCAACAAATCTTTTTGAGAAAGGAACGATTCCAATAAGACCTACTTCACATAAATCCCTTTCAATCCATGAAGAACATGTACAGCAACAACAGCATCAAGAATCTGTAATAATATCAAATCTTCAATTATCACGTTTACAAAGTAAGTTTCGGCAAGAAAAAACCGAAGCTAGAGTTTTATCAACAATAGCTTCGTGGAGGCCATTAATTGATGATGAAGATAAAATTGAAAATCCAGCAATAGTTTTTCCATCAGACCAACCAAAGTGTTTTGGATTAACGATTAGACAGTCCCAAGATTTATCTCCTTTTTTTTATAATGGATCAAAAGTTCCAATATTAATGTATAGATGTTTTAAATATTTCGATGAATTTGAAGCATATAAAGAAGTTGGAGTATTTAGATTAAGCTCAACTAAATCTGAAATAAATTATTTAGAAAACTTATTTAATCAATATGGTGATATAAATTTATTAACAATGGATCCAATGCCAAGTATTCATGCAGTCACAACATTATTCAAAAGATGGCTAAGATCAAACCAAAAAGTACTAAACGACGAAGACTGTTCACAATTTAATAAGTTGATTCTATTGAAAAACAATGAAATCAAACTAAAGGAATTTAATTCAATTTTGAATTCATTACCTTTTGAGAATTTTCAAATTTTAAAATGCTTGTTCCTATATCTGGATAAGATCCTAAGTCATTCAACGATAAATAAGAACTCAATCGATAGTTTAGCAATGCTATTCAGTGCAAATATTTCAAATGATCCAACCGGTAAAAATGTTCCAATTCTAAGAGATTTGCTGACTAATAGAGCTTTCTATTTCAAATCTTGCAAAACATAAAAACACTTTTTCCCTTTCTTATTTCTTACTTTTTTTTAGTTCCAGTAAACTGGGCAAAATATCTTTTTGTTTGACTCATTATTATTACTAGGATTTAGCAATTATATTTATTTAGCTCTTTCGCCACTTTCTTCCTTACGAATTATTATATATTTACAACTATAAATTGAAACAACTATTTTAATATATCATCAGAAGTGAATACTTTTTCATTATCATCAATAACAGAATCCAATTCCCTAGGTATACCAACGTTTCTCTTTCTCTTTTTCAAAACGTTTTCAATAAATGCTTCACCAGCTTTATAAGATGATCGAACCAACGGACCCGAGGCGCAATATAAGAAGCCTAAATCCAAGGCAACGTTCCTCCAGTACTCGAATTTCTCTGGCTTGATATATTCAACAACCCTCATATGTCTCTTTGTTGGTCTCATGTACTGACCAAAAGTAACAACATCGACACCAATTTCTCTTAGTTTCTTCAGAGTCTTAATGATTTGGGAATCAGTTTCACCAAATCCTAACATTACTGATGTTTTAGTTATTAATCTTGGGTTGGTTAACTTAGCTGTTTTCAAAACACTCAATGACTGGCTGAAAGTTGCACGGCGATCTCTAATATATGGTGTTAATTCTTCCACTGTTTCAATATTATGTGCTAAAACATCCAGTGGAGATGAAGCCAATAGTTTAACCATTTCTAAATCACCTTTAAAATCACCACTTAGAACTTCAACCAAGATCTGTGGTGCTTTTGCTTTGATTTTTGTAACTGTTTCAACCAAATGTTTAGCACCACCATCTATTAAATCATCTCTATCAACAGTTGTTAAAACCACGTAACCTAACCCCCATCTACTTATAGCTTCTGCAGTATTTTCCGGTTCGTTAACATCCAAAGGCTTTGGATTTCTGTTGGTCTTAACAGAACAAAACCTACAACCTCTTGTACATGTATCACCCATTAACATAATGGTAGCAGTAGCTTCAGACTTCTTACCGCCCCAACATTCACCAATGTTCGGACATTTTGCTTCTTCACAAACTGTCGACAACTTCAACTCTCTAACATCTTTCTTCACAGAATGGAAAGACTTACCTTTTGGAATAGGGACTTTTAACCAACTTGGTAGTCTTTGAACATCATCAGTGCTGCCAACACTGCTGAAACGTGCTTCTTCCAACGGATCAACAAAGATTTCAGCAGCTTTACCACTCAAAAAATCATCAAACGATGGCCCTTTGTTTAATTGATCTGTGAACCTTGTTGCTTTTCTTCTTTTTGTGAGTGCAGTCTTTCCAGTTCTCTTATGGTTACCACTATTTGTGACATTAGCGCTTTTCGTAGCTGTTGCCATACATCTTTGGCTGATGATTTGTAAACTTGATTTAGTTAGTGAACTTGCTAGAGTCTTTGAAGCCATCCTGCTATTATTATTATTCTATTGTATCCTATCCTACTCTATTTATGGTGTCTATCCTAAAAAGCAGTAGTGACCTAAAAGCTAATACACTAACGATGTAAAGCCAAACTCATTTGGTATTCTTTAGCCCCATTTTCCTCTATATATATATAGGAAGTATATAGACTTGAGCTAGCAAAGAACTCATCAAAAAGTGAAAGAGAAAAGAGAGAATTACGTCAGCAAAAAACCAGAGTCACAGAAACGATTCTGTTCCGTGTCGAGTAGTCACTCTTTGCTTCGTATCTAAGCCAGTCGCTTCAAAGTCACCGTTTCAGAGTCACCGTTCCAGAGTCACCAATTGCAGATCCAGCCAATTGCGTGTGACAAAGTTGTGATTATGAATCCAGAAAGAGGGATGGCCATCCCCAGGCATTTACTGCAAATATGCTAGTTTTGAAATTAGGTTATATTATTATAGTATATATCATATATCAATCATTCGACAAATTACTATAATGCAGAGCTGGCAGTTCTGGTATCAAAGATACTGACGACGCTGGTGCACTTGATAAAACACTTTCTTGCCTAATTCTCTTGTCGTTTAATTTTTTAATAACTAATTCAGACATTAATTTTTGACATTTTGAATCATCATACTTATTTAGCCATTTGTGATTCAGTAATTTTAAATAAATTGGTCGTTCGTTTGGATTTTTGTTCAAACATTGAGAAATAAAATCTTGTGCATCTAGTGAATATTCTCCAACTGGTAGAGTTGGCGGTTCACCATCAACGATTGCACTTAATTGAGAAAAAATATTGCCAAAGGTCTCAGTTGGGTATGGATAGCAACCTTTTGCTATTTCCAAAATTGATAACCCCAATGACCAAATATCAGACTGAACAGTATAGGTTGTAACATCTGGCGATGAGGATTTAATTCTTTCCGGTGCCATGTATGACTGACATCCGATGTTTGTTCTAGCTAAAGATGCAACTAAATTACCACTGACACCAAAATCACATAATTTTACCTTACCAATTTCATTGACTAAAATATTGGTTGGCTTAACATCTCTATGTATAATATTATGTTCATCCTTCAACTGCTTCAAACCTCTAACGACAGATCTGGTGATGTATGCCAATTGAGGTTCAGTTATACCATAGTTGTAAACTTTATCCAGCGAACCACCTTGCATATATTCCATACACATATAAACTGCACCTTCAACAAAAAACGCACCATAAAAATCAACAATACAATCACTAACACAACTATGTAGAACTTCTAATTCCATTAAAATTTGTCTAAATTTTGAATCATCCAACTCTAACCTAACTTCTTTCATTGCCATTATAATTCCAGTTGGCTTATGTAAAACTTTTGAAACAATACCATAATTGCCACGCCCCAATTCTTCCATAAATTCTAAGTCTTCTTGTGAAATTCTAAATGACGAACCATTTGAAAAATCAACACCTTTGGAATGTAAAGATGCTTTACCTGAAAAATTCAACGAACCTGATTTGATATCAACATATTTAGAGTAATTTGCAAACATACCAGTTGTTTTTATTTGCGACTGCGGCAATTTGAAGTTAACCTTTTTAGACAATATTGGACTTGCAAGATTATTGTTTGATGAAATTGTTTTTGATTGGGCGCTTGTTCCCGATAAACCTCTTTGAGGTAAGACATTTTTCTTTAACTTGTTCATTGCATCGTCATTAAGATTAGGCGGTAACAAGGAAGTACTGTTGGAAATTTTATTGTTATCATTATTCGATCCACCAAAATCTAATTTCATGCCTCTTCTTTGAGATAATGAAATTTTTTTCTGTGGGACTCTTCTTGAAGTTGAAGATGAAGTCGTTTGAATTACTGACGGAGTGATTGGCGATGATAGCGACTTTTTGTTCAGGTCTAGACGTGCGATTCTTGATAAATTTGGTGTAGAATTGATCATTGACGGTAATTTTCTTTGTGAGCTTGATAAAACATTGGTATTTACAGTGGATGGACTAGATATATCAACTTTACTGTTGATGGCATTATTCTTGTTATTCATAGTAGTATCATTGAATGAAGTTGAAATCTGATCAGTACCAGTGCCACTGCTGTTAATATTGGATAAACTTTCCTTTGAACTGCTCCCATATTCACTTGAAGAATTACAAAAAAATGCGCTTCTAGCGTATTCACTTGCAAGGGGCATCAATGAACAAGGAGACAGATGTTGGGAAGGTTCAAAAGACGAAGTTGCTGCTGAAGTGTTGAAAGATGTTGGTTTACTACTGGTATTACCAAAGGTTTGACCTGACTCTCTATTTATACCGCTATGGGGAGCATTTGGCATTGCTTGCGTCGTGGTGGATGCTGAGTTTGAGCTTGTACTTGTAGTTATTGAACCATTGAAGTTGATGGGTTTTGAGGAAGAATCTTCAATCGACTCATGCCTCTTTTTAGGCAATCTGAAGGAGGTACGCCTAATTAAAGAATCAGCTGGATTTATCATTGAATCATCATTATCTTCAGTATCACTATCTTTGAAACTAGTTGGAGTTGCTTGACCACTATTATTGCCGCTTCTCGGAGTTGAAGGGGATGAATCTATAGGAGAGGTTAAAGAATATTGAGAGTTTGAACTATCAACAAGTGGAAATTGTTGTTGTTGTTGTTGTTCATCTTGTTGCTGTCTTTTAGCTTGGAATGCCAATAGTTTGGCCTGAGCACCTGGCTTGATTCCTCTACCATGTATACTCAGATCCTGCAATTTTGAAGTTAAATCGTTGTGATGATCGTTTTTTTGATCAGAGAATGAAGACATTTTTTCTCAATGACCGCTATTTTTAATGATTTTGATTCTAGCAATCCTTCGCCGATACAACGGTCAAATCTGCGTATATATATAAATGTGAAGGAAAGATGGAGAAAGTGTATTGAAATGAAAAGAGTGTCTATCAGTTAAGTTGTTTTCTATATACAAGAATGAGCCAAAAAAAACCGCAATACAGTGATTGAATGAGGATGAATATTGATGAAGTAAAAGTCGGGTCCCAGGTAAATAGATAGATAGATCAAAATGGACAAAACGTAATGATATACAACAATATCAATTGGGTAGTAGAAGTGGTAGGAAAAGCAAAAAAGGAAGAATTCAGTTTGAGAATAAAATATGCTGATACGGATAATTTAATTTCTCACTTGATGTTTTTTGAATTCTCTGATTTTTTTTTGTTACTTTTTGTAGTTTCCTTCTAAATTCTAAAATTTCGATTCTATGTAGACAGAACCGAACTCGTCAATCAGTCAATCAGTCAATCAGTCAACCGGGTTTCTTTTCTTGCGTTATTGCAGAGATGCAATATACCTGCTTATGGAAGTTGTATACACAATATGGACTGTATAAGAACGTATAATCAATTTGTGAGGTTTGAAACCTACCTATACTACTTGATTGCTATTTATCTCTTTTTAGGGGCGGATTGAGTAACAAAATATGAAAAATGCTTTTTTCTGAAAATCAAAATTGAACAAAATTCCTATAATTATAGTTGCGGTATGTTTGCAAACATACTTTAATTGAATCGTGCTTTGTTTAGTGTGTTATACACAGTATATGCATACAACATGAAGAGGGTGAAAAAAGCGAGGTGACACCAGAAGAGAAGAGATTTCATTTTGGCTTATAGAGGTAAAATGATAGAAGAAATGGATCAATCAACTATTCAATCATCTATCATTTTTAGACACGTCGTCATCGACGTTAATGAAATCCAGACAGTAACAACAATGCAAGAAGAAGAAACACACGTGTAACGTTCAAATCACTTCCGCTCATCTCTTATATTTGCATCATGCTTCTAAGCTACTACATTTTACCTAAATCTGGTATAATTTGATGTTGCTACCCATCGCAGTAACGGTATGTCGACATGGATAGAATACATAATACATATTAGATTATACTAGACGCCAGACACGGAAGAAACGTTTGAATGATATGCACACCATTTGAACCCTTTTGAAAGGACCCATCAATGCCAATAGCTTGTTGCCGAATTAATCAGTTGCATATTATCAACAGTTCTATTCGCTGAATCAATTAGCCAACTGATCTGATTTAGGAAGTTTAATCCCCATAACATATGTAGTTTTCTATTGCGCTTACCCAGTTGTTTCATCACTTCTTTCATTTCGGTTGATTGTTTAAAGAAGACACCTAAAATAAATTGAAGAAGATCAACCATCTTAGTACCTCAACTCATAAAACTTTTATGTACCTCTATTCTATTACCCATCCAAATATATATACATATATTCATTACCATTCTTACTAACCAAAAGCACATTACGCAAACAAACGTCAGCCAATGAACACCAGCCACATTACCAATATTTTTGGTACATCAGCCACATTTTACACGTTGATTTGAAAATGAATTTGAATGGACAAGTAAATCACAAGATAACAAACAACAAATTGGAAAGCTTTTTTGCACTTTTTATACTACGCAAATAGTGAACCAGGCCAACCACCCACTCAGTTTGAAATGCCTATTATTTTTGAAAACTTGCCAAGAGATTACGAACAACTACAAGTTCCGGTGTATATCCTTAAAGGACACTCATCAATCAAAAGCGCCGGTTTGATTGCAGTTAATTGTAATTCTTTCCCAGCTCAATATTTTGAAGTTAACAATGGATACTTCAAATTACTTTTAAGCTTTGAGAACGGTTTGAATTTTATAACTGTTCAGCATATTGATGGATCAATGGTCAATGGCTATCCAGTTTTTAGTGGTGCAAAAGTTCATGATGAAATCAAATGTTCAATTAATTATTCCCCAATTGAAGTCGATAATCTAATCCCAAAAATCCATTTATGTATCTTGTTAGCGAAAGATTCTGATGAATTATTTGACTGTCCACAAGATAAGTTATTTGAAAAAAATAATTTAAAGACAGCAATTAAGAAATTAAGAACCGGTGGTAGATTAATGCAAGCTTTTACATTAGATGAAATGAGTAAAAGTGGATTAGGTAAAAGATGTTTCAGATTCATTGAAGAACAATCATTATCAACAATAACTCAGTTTGAAGAATCTCAAAACTTGCGAAGAAATCAAATCAAAGTTCATATAATTAGAACGGATAAAACAATGGAAGAAATTAGGAATCCAAACATTGCACAGCAAAATAAAAATGCTACAAAAGCGGGTGAATTATTTTCTATTACTTTAGACGCTTTGAAAAATTCCCACATAAATGCATTTTGGGATAATTCAACGAGCAGTCAACCGGCTTTAGCAGCTGTCATGATAATGGATGCTCATTGGGACAAATCACAAAGTTTAATCCTAGGCCATGCAGCTCTAGGTGGTGGTACAAATCACATAAAGTTGGCAATATTTGGCTCACAAGGTTTACATTCCTGGCCGGTTTATATGGAGAACGTTTATAAATGTTTTACGGATACGACTAAATTAGACACTAATGAAGTTGCAAATGACTGTAACGAATGCAGTTCATATTGGGAATGTTTAACCGTTTCATTAGGTGCTTTCATGCATGAAATCGGCCATTCTTTAGGCTGTCCACATCAAGAAAAAGGTGTAATGTTACGAGATTACGTTACAATGAATAGAAAATTCCTGACGAAGGAGAAGTATTGTGTTAGGACCAGAAGAAATGAATGGTATCCAGTTTTAACAAAAGATGAACCTGGTTGGCATAGATTAGATTTGATTAGATTTTTAAATCATCCTGCATTCTCATTACCAAGTGATTTCCAAGACCTCCAGTTCAAACCTGGATATTTGAGACCTAACCAAGGTATGAACGCTGCCAATCAGCAACAAGTGAGCGTTGAACCAAGTTTTACTAAAGTCGATAGAAACACTGTAGAAATTCAATCTGAATCGGGAATTTATTTGGTTGAATGCTTTCTTGACGGTAAAGAATTCCCGATTATTCATTATGAATATTTACCTAAAATCTATCAAGGTTCTGGGCCACAAAAAACCGTTAGAATTAGTTGTGATTTAGTCATAAAACACATGTCAATCAAGGAACAAAAACAATTACCCTCTGACACTTCGATCAACTTGAAGGTCCTATGTATTGGTTTTGGCGAACGATATTTGAAGAATTTGGGAAAATTCTTGGTTGAAGTCTCAACTACATCATTAACAGAGTATCCAAATCAATCAATTAGCCGTAGTGAACTATATGGTAGTATGGAAACGAACAACAAAATCCAAACAGTAATACCACCTAATAATGTGATAAGGTCTATGAAAGTTAGTCATGGACTCGCATTAGATGGAATAAGAATTTTTTTTACCAATGGTCAAATTCTCGACTTTGGTTTTTTTAAAAATCATAACAGTGATTTCTCATTTGATTCCGATGAATATTTAGTTGGGTTCAATGTTAGATCCGGTGGATGGGTTGATTCTATTCAATTTGTAACAAATAAAAAAGCTAGTCAAATGTTTGGTGGAAAGGGTGGCTCACTACGTAAATTTATCATGCCTCAGAATTCAAACTTTGTCGGGTTTTATGGATCAATAGGGAAATGGTGTAATCAAATTGGATTCATGTATACATAAACTATTTACACACACAGCTATAAAGTGCACAGATTTAAGTAGCTAGTTTTTCAAATATTAGAAGTAGTTATGGGTATCACCATGTGCCATTTCATTTTTTATGCAATTTGGAAAATATTTGGGTAAGTTGCTTAGTGGTATTTGCAGACCAGTTGGCAAATTATTTGAATTAAACAAGTAATTCAATTTAATTTCATTATTAGTTGGTTTCTTAAAATCAAAATTCAAATTATTATTCTGCTTTTCAAATTTCAAATTCAAGATTTTTAAAATTTTTAAAAGGTTAACCAGATTCTTTTTAAAAATCAAAGGTAGTAAACCATTAACATCATATTTTTTCAACAATCTAACATCTTCTTTAAACAGAAACTTGCTCTTCAACTGTTTATTATTATTATCATCAATATTATTCTTTTTTTTGAAATTAATCTTTAGTTTATTCTTGATTGGATCCTGATCAATAGAATTTACTAAGGCGTAATTTATCAAACTAATAGAAACACCAATTTCATTCTTATTGTAATAATCTAAACTTAAATAATAACAAAAAAGTATCTCCAAATAGCTTTTAAAAACATCAACATTCTTACCTGTATCATCCTCGCTTGAAGATTCGATTTTTTCAAGAATTGAGCATTCGTTATATATAAATACTAATATCTTTATGTATATCAAAAATCTACTTGGTAATTTGTCAAAATTGTCAAAACTCAAATTTATTTCATTTGCAGTCATAAAAATATTTTTGAAAACAGAAATTAGTTGAATCAATGAATTATTCAGATGATAAACATAATTGAAATTATTGAAATGGTTAAAGATTTCACAAATAACCGTCTCACCATTGCCATAAACTGTTGAATCGCTGGTAATATAATTCTTGAATTCATTCAGAATTGAAATGGAAGATTTCATATAGTTTGATGATTTCTTCCACAATTCTTCTGATTTCCCATTAAATTCATAGTTGTTACTTAGTTCAACAGTTGTTAAAATATTGTATATGAATGACAACGAAATAACACTAACTACTAACTCATCATAGACTGTCCAATTGCCGATAATGATCTTAGTATTATTCCACTTAGCGTTCTTATTCAATGATGATAGTCTGTAATTTACCCAAATGTTATTAACGTTTTGATCATGGAACATGACAATACTTTTAGAATAATTCAATAGCTTACTCATATCCAAACCCCCATCACAATTTTCACAATAGTTCTTATTTTGGTTATATATGCTTTCTTTCGTGAATGTGAATAACGATTCGATATAATCATGTAGAGTATTAGTGGAATTCATGAATTGTTGGTTTATTGTAATAGATAACCTAATATCAATCAAATTTGATGGTATGATGGATGCTTGTTTACATTTAATGTTCGGATATGGAATTTGCGAGATATTTGCTGACATTTTCATAACTATTGCTGATTGATTGAAGTTGTGACAGATTGAAAAGATAAGGTCGAAATGGAGGCAAATTTGAAGAACATCACCAGTTGCACTCAATTTATTTATTGGAAACATTCTCAGAATAATCAAGCATATACACAGCCTTGAAATGGTTTTTATCGTTTATAACTAGTGAAAGCCTTCCGAAGAAAGTTAGGATAGGATTAAGTGTAATTGAGACATTAAGTAGTTCTATAATGGTGATAAAGTAACAAATGTGGGGTTACCATAATAGTAATTCTGCAATAAGCATTCCATTTTTGTATAAAAATATACACTTAGAAGCATTATATAGTGAACAGTTTAGTGACTCAAGAACTCCAGAAAGTCAAACCGTTATCAATTAGTCAACAGGTATCAAAATTCCTCACAGCCGAAAGAAGCCCATTTGATGTTTGATTTCTTTCAACTGCAATAGGAGTGTCACATACAAGATCAAATTGGACTTGGTTACTTCGCCAACTAGTGAGATGTTATACTAGTTCAAATTGAGTTTAAATCCGATGTTCTTTGAGAGCCACACATAGACATAATTTGGATATTGGACCTTTCCCCTTTTGACATAAAGCACAGCTAACTCATTGAAATCGATGCTGTTTGGTAATGTGAGCAGATGATAATTTCATTGGTGGTGGGAGTACGTCTATATAGGAGGAGACGTGTGCGTTTAGGTGTTAATGGGTGTCTGGCTTACCCTGCTGATAGAAAAATACTACATGCGATGGTGATTTATTCATCGAATAATCAAGAGAACAGTAATTGATATACTATACTACAGGATGCATTTAGCGGAATAGAAGTTGGACATGTACAAGGTACCGTCAGTAATGGCGACGATTACAATAATAAGATTAATTCGGTGGTCTTGAAACAAGAAAAGAAATCCTTTGATCTGATTGTTTGTTCAATTGATGAATTTAATGGATAGGTATCAAAATTTGAACATGCTTTGGGCAACAAGCGATTCCAATGTTCTTTTCGTGTTTGCATTATTCAATGCTGAAGTTTGGTTCACATATTATGTTTTGGATGAGATGATGGTTGCACTATATCTCGTGTCCAGCTACCTACATACACATGTACATACATGTTTTAAAAGTTGTACGTCTCTCGAATAATGGAAACAAAAGAGCATCCATTTGAGATGAAATTTTGACCTATGCTAAAACGAAATTTCTTATCCATGGTTATATCGTCGCATAGTTAAAAACAGCTATCGTAGTTGGTGTAATGCATCGTGAACGGATTTAAGAGCATATATACCTAGTAAATAAATTATTTAAATTCTGGAATACTAAAAACATTGAAATTAACGATGTTGCAGATTTGTCCACAAGAGCTAGGGTTTGTTAATAAACACATTCCATTCTAAATTTATTTGTTTTCTTGTATCTAATTCATTTAACTTCTAAGATTGATTACCCCCGAACACTAAGGAGTCGACAAAATAACATAACTATATATTCAGATGTGAAAATGGAGATGGGACGGTTAAGAAAGGAACTTCATATTATTACATGCAGTTTATAGGTGAATGTATATTTTACAAAGATAAGGAGTAATAATATGGTGGTGTTTTGCGAAGAAGTTAACAACGAAAATGAAGTTTTGATAAGTGAAGAGGTTATGCTGATAGGAGAAAATGCTGCTTAATGAGATCATCATCTGCTTTCCACAGCAAAGAGGACTGACTATCCACGAAGGGAATACGTTCACCAGCATATCCTTAGCACAAAGACCCCCCTACCTACTATGTGTTGAAGGCGTGGGAAGCTTTGCTGGTGGGCGCGGGCAAGTTCAACGGAATTTGTCAGTTTTTTTTATAAATATACTTATAAGTAAGTAAGAGAGATCTGCCTTGGAGTCTTTGTTGCACCGTCTTGTTCTCTTCCCTTCTTCGTATACACTTAAAACATACTTATAATTTATTGAGCCTTATCTTGTACTATCACATACACTCTTTTTATATCCTTCCCTTCATTCACCATCTTTATCAATTGCTATCAAAACTGCACTCTGCATTTCTAACTATTCTCTGCACTTATCACCTTACTATCATCAATCTATTAGTACACCAATTCCTATCCACCCTGCAATAGAGTTTCATTTCTTATTAAAGTTTTGGTGTT
Organism: Ogataea trehalophila; assembly: GCA_003707645.2. Taxonomy (NCBI): domain Eukaryota; kingdom Fungi; phylum Ascomycota; class Pichiomycetes; order Pichiales; family Pichiaceae; genus Ogataea; species Ogataea trehalophila. The sequence continues at coordinate 66,394 of PPKI02000037.1, forward strand.
ACTACCACTTTCTCTCTTCATACTTGTCTAAACTCACGTTTTCAACTATTAACTCCTTGGATAAGAGCAATCAGAAGTTCCTTTCTTCTTTAGTTTCTGATTTCATCGAAGTTCCATTAGAATTCAACAGTCGTACATCCTTCCAATCATAAATTATACGTCTTTTAGTCTGAAAGATAAAACCAATTGTCATCAAACATTCATTTTGACTCTATTTTTACCAACAGACTTGTAAGAGGCTGATCTATAGTTGAAACAAACACTGTTTTCTCATTTTCAATAATTTTCTAATCTGCACTCCGTTCAATTTGTTATTATAGGATATCCTCTGTTTGAGCTCTGGATCCAATGGGCAATAGAGGCCAATATACTATACTAAGCTTACACTTGAAAATACAAGTTTTAATAATATTGTCAATATTGCCACTTCCACTTTTACCATACTTACACCAATTTTCACTATTCACTTTATTAAGGGTTCTTGATGCTCGGAACTATTATCACATAACTCATTAATTGTATCAACTATCTTCTGAAAGAAAAGAAAGGAAAAAGTATAAAGTTTTGTCAATCATACAATTTTTTTTCGAAGGTCAAGCATACAGATATAAGATTAACTAAACTATATAATGTCATCGTTCCCTCATTATAATATGTCAACAGATTCTTTAAACTCTCAATCTATACCCAAATCTCCTTCTCTATACAATATTAGATATTCGAAATATTATAACATTGAATCTACTTCAAACCGAAATATCACAGCTTTTTCGAAATTGAATAGAGATCAACAAATAACTGTTATTCCAACTTTATTCAGAAATAATTCAACTTCATCGTTTAGTTCATCGCAAACAGCTCCTACTAATATGACAAATTCTTTATCCACACCTGCAACTTCAAGACAGATGTCAACTGAATCCATGTTTACAATTGAAGATAAGTTTATTAGAAAATCGAGATCAAATATCAGACTGAACACAAGTAAAAGATCAGAATCAATGACTAGTCTCTCATTATATACCAATAAAGTGGTACAACAACAAGAAATAGCATCCACTTCTATAAGTCGTAGTTCAAATTCTTCCATTTCCAGAAACCCAAGTTTAACATCTCGTGATGGTAGCTACTATTTCCCGAATGGTGAAGTTTTCACTCCAAGACAACAGCCAAAGAAGAGGTCTCCAAGGCCTCAAAGGGCTCAAAGACATTCTTTTTCGAACGAATTTTTTTCCTGCTCTTCATCACCATCATCATCTCTTTTTTTTCAGTTCCCACCGTGTAAGGAGAGATCTAAGTTGAGTAAATTAACAAACCATCTTGATCATCAATCCAGCAATGATTCAAACATTACTTTAAAAAAACCACTCAATAATTCAAGACTGCAATCTCACGTTTCAATGCCAAACCTGAAGGCTCCAACTTTTATTTCTTATTCTAAACCATCAACTATCTCTGATTTGGAATATTCAGCTCTAACTTCACCATTGGATTCAATTTCAAATAGTGATCGCTTAATATCTTCAACAGAAACCTCATACGGCACACCACGAACACGAATTTTTACTGAACAAACTAAGCGGTATTCATTTTTATCTTCACAACTAACTCATAATGCAACTGCATCAATGACTTCTTCTGTTTTTACAATTCCAAATTCTTCTTCTTCGCCATCTCCGTCTGTAGAAATAAATACAAACAATGACACACCTGCTTCTTCCATTAATTGCGATGGCTTTAGTAGTGTTACCACCACCACTACCAATTCTCCGGTTCAAACTGTTGCAAGAAGCCTTTTCATAACGCCACAACCACTACAGCCTCATAAGGTTTTATCTAATCATAAAACTTCAAATTCTGATGCTGAATTGACCGCCCCACTTATTTCAAGTGAAGTTCAGATGTTTGAACAAAAAGTCAGACGGTCTTCAATTGAACCCAAAAATAGCACTGGGCATCTTAATATTTTAGGCATGATTGAAGAAAGCGAGAACTCTTTGGAGGAACCGAATAGCGGTGATAGCGATTTGACTGTTATTGCCCCCAAAATAGAGAAAAAAGCTGTTCGCTCTACTAAGGACATTCTTCTCCCGGAAGCTGGAAGTAAAAAAGCCTCTATCAATTCATTAACTGCTAATAAAACCATGCTTCCTTTTCTTGATAAAGCTACTAAAATAATCAATACTAATACCCTTCATGGAGAAGATGATGGAAAAAATAACAAACCATTAGATCCCTCTGCTGCCCACGAAGAGACTAAATCTTCAACTCCTGCTTTATCGAGAAGATCCATAGAACCAAAACAAAAGCGGCAGCTTTCTGCTACGTTTTCAAAGTTTACTACATTACCACCCATTGCAATTGATAAAACATCCCTAACACCGAAGTCTGCATCAAAAAAAATTGAAAGAAAATCATCAGGTTTGAAGAAAGCTTTTCGTAAGCTGTTTAGTGGTTTGTCGGATACCACATCAAACGTTACTAGCTCTGGTCCATTGAAAGCTGTTTTACTTCAAGCCCCGAGGATATCGGGACTTTTAGAGCCACGATCAAGAGAGTTTGAGATTAGTTCCAAAGTTAACCCAAAATTATCCGCAACTATACAAGTTTCAGGAGACAGCTCTTCCCCCGAAAAATTGGGAAGTGAATTGGCAAATACATCTTTATATTCTCAGTTGAAGAAGAATAAACCAGCTGGGCTATTGAGTACTCAATCAAAGAATATTACATCTGGTTCAAAAGAGCAGACTACCGTTCCACTGAAAGTTTTAACGATATCGAATCCGATTACAATATTGAGTAACATCGAGAAATCCACCGATAGAAATACTACTACAAGAGTATCTGTTACTTCGTTTAATGAAGATGAATTATTATCACAAGGCGGTCTTTTGTCAACAATCAAATTAGAAGAATATAAACCATTGATGGTTGATTTCAGTGATCTCGAAGAAAATGACGACGCTCAAAGTTTCGTAGTTGGCGACGATAGACAAACAGCGGATCGTTTTATAGCTAAAGAATCAAGTGATGATTCAGCTGGTTCAATTGAACCTTTTACATCAAAATTGAAAACAACATCAAGATCTCCATCGAGCAACCCAGTTGTTAGTTCCATTAGCGGTTTATCAGCTGCAGATTTAAGTAGCCTTCTATCGACTGACTCAAATGATTTGAGATCAGAGGAAGAACTCGATTACTTATTGTCGATTATTGGATTAGGTGAAACCTCATTTTTTGAGGACGATGCATCAATTATCAACCGGGAAAAATTCAGCAAGAAAAAATCTTTACGTATCAAATCATTGGAAAGAGGGAGATCTTTGAGCCGTAGCAATACAATCAGTTTAAACACAAATGGTAATACACAATCAATTAATACAAAATCTACAATCCATGGTACTTATCTTAATTTTGAAGAAAATGATTGTGATATCGTTCACTATCAGCACTACGAGCAAAAGCATTTTAGCGATTCCAGCATTGATGCCAAGAATCAAGATGAAGACCTATCCTCCGCTATAGTCACAATGAATTCAGAAAAATATTTGGAAATCATAACTACTAACACAATCAAAGCTCCAACTCCACAAATTCCGGGGCCTATCAAAGGTTGTTTGAAGGCCAGCAAGAGATACAAACAAATCAATTACTACCCAAGATTCACTAAAATCTCACCAACATCATCATCAACGAACATATCATCAACGAATATATCGACTGCAACAACAGTTTTATCAACATCCTCACCATCATCTTCCTCCTCTTCCTCCTTACCATCCTCACCAATTGATAAAAAATCTCGAGATGTTAATAAATGTTTGTCATTTTCAAATAAAGTTTACTTAAACGAAACTTTCTCATCAATTGAATACAACAGATTCAACATTAAACTAAAACAAACATATTCAAATCTATCGTTAAATCCAGATTTAATCAAAGAAATAAGAAATGAGTTAAACAATTTCAAGAAGTTTGAAATGGGTATACATGATTTATCCAGACAATACACTCATCTTTTTAGGGATTAAGCTTTTTATAGAGAAAGCACTGAGAAAAATATCGTTAGCAGAGACATCGAACTTAAAAATATGACAGGAATGATGTTTTTCTTTAAAATCTCTTTATTAGAAGCTGTTCTTTTGATGATTGCACCCTTCTTTTGCATTTGACAATAGGCCTTCTTTGTGTCTCCTCCATTGTAAAGTTTACTCACATCTTGAATATTTATTATTTACTGTATTATCATTTATATTATTTTGTTTTTGTTGCTTTTTGTGTACATCTTTATTTCGAAAGACATTCACCTTCATATATGGTTGGTACGAACAGATACACGATATCTTCTCACATACGGCTACAAATTCTATAAGTTACACATTGTAATAAGGCTTTTTATGCTCCAATTCATTATACGTGGATCCATATACACAGACTAGATAAGTGTTTGAAAAGCATATATGACTTTTATTGATACTCTTACACCCGTGTCTGTGTGCACCAACCTTTCTGCAGAGGTATCCCCAACTCACATATTCCTACTATTGGTGATTTAAATGAATCAATAAAATTTATTATACTTGTTACTAAAAAACCGTATAATGCATGCACTAATAAATATATAAACGAATACGATTGAAATTAAACTACTCACAATAAAGTAATAACGATTAAATGAGCCGATTAAAAATAATTTAAGTAGATAAAGTGTGAGGTCAGTTACCTTATTCACAAATGGGCAAAGAATAAAAAAAAGTATACAGTATATAAATAAGTAAATCTGAATTGCACTTCGTCATTAACACCTGAATTTAATACAACAATAGAAGCTTCTGTTTCTCTATTGTCTAGTCGAAAAATGAAATAAACATTGTTTTGTCAACAGACGAAAAGTGATTTACATGTTACATCACAGTGCCCCATCAGAAATCAGAAAACATGTTTAACTAAATGATAACCGATGCATCTTTCTTACAAGATGATCACGGATACAGTACCCGAAAATTCACGAACCTCTATATGTAGAATAACCATAATTACTTAATAGCAATGGAACATGATAGTGCAACTCTGGAACCTTAGGAACTTCAAAAATGATATCAATAAATGGGAAAAAAGTTAATCTATCATTCAATTCAAAATAATGTTTGGTATGGAAACGTATCTTATAAAAGCCAGATTTAGGTAAATGATCAGCACTGTCTTTAATGAAACCTAAATATGATGCCAACGTAATTAATGATGAGGATGAAGTAGTTGGATGCCATTCTGCAACACGGCCGTCTGAATTTGTATAAGCAGTTGCAAAAGATGGTGGGTCCTGTACGGTTGTTGATGACGGTGCTGGTAGGTAGGTTATTTCACATTTTATGTTGTTTGCTGGCTTACCTGATGTTGTATCGAGTACATGACAAGTAATTGGGGGGTTAAAAGACATTATATTTACATATAGAAGTGTAATGAGTCGTATTCTTATTAAAACTGAAATAGAATCGATAAAGTAAGAGCCCAGTTATATTTATATATACGCAAGTCAAATTGATTTCAGCTGTTGGCAAACTTCAATTGACAGATGATTGTAGTTAACATTAAGATGAGTTTGGTGTAATGAGTAATAAGAGCTTCGGAGAACACCGTATTATCGGCGCTGTTGCCGCTAACTAAGGCAGTGCTATCTTTTACCTCAGTCTTTGATCACCTTGGCCTCTTAATTTTGCTAGGAGACTGACTCCCAACAAAACAGCACTTTAGTACTGCACGCACATGATTCGGAAAGGTTGTTCGTTGCCATTCGTAAGTCCTTTTCATCTAGACTTTTGTGGGGAGGTTTTCTTACCATTTTGCATTTTACCATCTAAGAAAAAAATCCGGAGGAATTTCTCAATTTTTAGTATACCTAAACTAATCAACTGCAATGTATCACCTTTTTTAAGAAAAGGTTAATTCCTTAGAGTACAATAGCCCCAGCATACCTATTGAGATGATCTCCCGTTCAAAATAATTTGACACCAGAACTACACCACATATCTATATGCTGTGGCTGTGTAATACACTCTAATGGCTGTGTTTGTTTTGAATGTTTCAAATATTTAGTGTGGTTTGACCTCTTTGTTCAAATAACAAGTAAATATTGTAAACCAATAATGGGAAAAGTAACACTACCTCACACCCATAAATACGCAGATGGATTATGAAACTAGATTTTTAACTCCACGTATCAAAAGAGTGAAACATCATTTGAATTCAGTATCAACCGTTGATCTTGAACTTCGTAAACAATACCTTACGAAAAAAGAGAACAACATGAACTATTATGTTCCCAATATCTTTGATGCATCACGTACTTTGAAATTTGATGGATATTTACCATTTACAATTAAAGATGTGCTTCAGTTGAAGAGATGCACAAGCATTTATAATAGTGAAGGTTTTGAACCTGAAAAGAATCAAATCAGTATGTATTCAAATCATCCCATTAGAAAAATATCAATAATGGGCAAAGTAATAAGTGAGAAGTGGAATGAATTTGGTGATGATGGTAACAATTTGAAAACCGTTCATTTTTTCACCATCAACGATGGCTCAACATCCAAAAGTGTTACTGTTAAAGTTTCGCAGTTCGATTACATCTCAAATCAGCTAGCGTTTGAGAAAAATTATGAAAGATTGATTAAGTTCAATGGGATTGCTAATTTTTATAGAGAAAATATTGAAATTCATGCCGACTCAATCCAAGTAATGGGAGATAAGACAGAATTAGATATAGAATTGGATTGGTGGTCAAAAGCACTTGATATTAAGGAACAATTTTTATCCACACCTTGGTTATTCAAAGAAAATGATACTTTAAATAACGTCAAATTAATGAATGGAGAGACAACAGAAATTATCAACGATCATGGTAATGCCAAACAAGAACACAAATTCAAATTTAATCACTGTGAAGCTTTGAAAGAAAGCGAAATCAGAGCAACCAAAGCTCCAGGTGTCTCTGAAGTAGGTGTTGAGGAATTCTATAGAGATCCAGTACATAAAGAAAGAGTGTATAAAGAATCAACTGTACTAAAAGATAATAAAACGAAAAATGCAAAGCAGGCTCATGAAGAAGACAAGTCAGTAATGATTGGTAAGTCAGGATCGAATAAAGGACAGGGATCACATGCAATAACATCAGCTTCAAACCTATCGATTCTTTCTACGTTACCGAAACTTCCGCCACAAAATAAAGTATCAATCTCACCATTTACCCAACTAGGAGAGATACAACTTGAAAACTTACCTGCGTATTTCAATAACCTATACCAGTCCGATTCAATCAAAATTTCGAAAGAGATCAAATTTGAAGTTGAGTTCCTCAGATTTTGCATTGAACAACCGACAAAAAAATTTTCTTTTGAGCTTGCATATAATGATCCTAGTTTATCACGAACCTTAAACAATATTGTTCATGGCAATTTATTAGCCGAAACCATTGATCTAAACGATTTTAAAATGGATTTGAGGTTTAAAGATTTAAACATCGTTAAATTGAAAAAGAAAACATTTCACACTATTAGAAAACAAGTTTGCAAAAGTGGATTAATGAAATTCACTAAATCTTTGAATCTTGATGTTCAGTCATTGAAAGAAGTGTTTGCATATTTGATCAATTTTGTTAACCGTGTTACTAGGAAACAAGAGCAACAAGTTGAACTACTAATAGATCGATCAAGTCATATTATCAATAGAAACAAATATAAGGATTCAATCAATTCTAAAATATCTTCACTTATCAATTACACCATTAATACTGTTTCTGTGACTAAAGGACTGGAATCCAAATTCAGATTGAACTTAAAATATGAATATGTTGATGCTTTAATAAACATGATTCTAACAACAAATCAAACAGCTAAAGGAGAATTTCAAGTCCGCAAGTTCGATGCTTTGTTTGCATTCAGAATCCGGATGCGCTGGTCATACAATTGTGATAGATGCGAGTGGCATTATTTACCCGAATTAATACACGATTTGTCAAACTATCAAAGGGTAGTCACAAACAATAACAACAACAATACTAATAATCACCACCATAATGATATAAGGTGATGAAATTTTCCCATATTCAACTAACAGAACGAGTGAGAGTTGATATCATTACGAGTAGCTATTTGTATACCATGTAACGATAGAAACGAACGGAACTACTTAACTCGCCATTTAGGAAAACAAGACAGACTAAACAATCATTTGAGGCTGTGCAATATACAGGCTTTGCTGTTGTTTCTTCCCAATCGCGATCCGTAGTCACCTTACGAATTAAATTTACCTTTTCAAAATGCATCTCTTTCAAAATGCATCTCCAAAAGCATAAGTGAAATCAAAGTACGCATACTCTGGCCATAGGAGAGGGAACCATCATTTGAACATCAAGAGACACCAGCAATACGGTTTTATTAAGAATGAGAAGAAACTCGAGTGTAACAGAGTCTTTTACTGGCAGAAGAAGCAGAGCAGGCTCTATGGTTCAATCCGTAGCTTTAACCGTACCAATAATTGAAAATTATCTGAATTTTGGAACCCAGGATGATTACAATTTATCACAGCGCCACTACAGAAAAAGAACAAAATCAATGACTGATGTTTTATGTACTAATAAGGAGTTGACTTTTTTGGAAAGAGAAACATCCTTGTCGATGTTGTACCCTTTGACAGAGCAGGAAAAATCTTTACTATGGAATAGACACTCGTCTACTTGTGAGTTCGTTGCTGATTTGATAGATCAGTATTTAATTGATGAAGAAACTACCACCGAATTCACTGATTTCGAAGATTATCTGAGGTCCAATCAACTTGAAAACGAGATTTTTTTGGATGAAACAAACAATTTGATCACAGATTTAGATGAATTATTGGCTATTAACGATCAAGTTGCTTTGCAAACCATAGATTTCCAAACAAAGTCTTCCAAACTGATTGTTGAAGTGGAGCAATTATCTACTCTATTTCATGAGTTATCAAGCAGTTTGTCACTATTCGAATCACTAGACCCAATTGTGCAAACTTTAAACACTTCAAGTTCGGCTTCTATCGTGACTAAAGATAAATTCACTGAGTTCATACTGAAAAAGCTTGATAGTTGCCTGGCATTCGTAAGCGATCCAAAAAATTCAGACTATAAAGAAATCAAAGTTTATCAATATAGATTCAAGCAATGTATGGTGAGAGCACTCACATTAATAAAAAACTATATTAATTCTGGTATCAAAGAACTTGAATGTAGTTTACAATTAAAGATCAATGATGAAAAAAAGAAAGAGAGCTATTTGATCAGCGTCGGTTTATCGATTATGGTTGATGCATTCACTTATAGTCAATTTGAGAAAGATTGCCTGTCTTTTCATCCGTTAATTCAAGAATTGTACGTTAGAGCAGTGAGCAGACAATTCTCAACGGACGAATATATTGGATTATTAAATGATTGTTATAAACAGTATTTTAGATCTAGATCCAATCTATTAAATTTTATTGTTCAACAACATATGGAATCGCAAGATAATTCAAAAAGTTTGGTTCAAACTGCCCAGTCTAATATCATTTATTTCAACAAATTAATGGAAAAAGAATATTGGATGTTTAAAAGAATTTTTTTTATTGAATCCGATAAATGCAAGGATATAGTTGATAATTCCACTAATTTGAATTCATTAATCAGATGGTTTGAATCATTACTTGAGCCACTGTACTATTTGCTAAGAAATAAAATCATTAGAGAAAACAAACTTACTGAATTATGTGAACTAATTTCAATTCTGCAAAATTATTCGGAAAAAGAAGAGGTCGATGAAATTAATGCTGGCGAATATGCCAATAATTATGAGCAGGCAAAGCTACACTTGGCAGAACTTTTCAAGCCAATCCTGGAAGATACTCAAACAAGATTAGTGTTCAGAGTGCAAGCTTATGTTGATAAACATATTGTCAGCTATAAAAAGACAGGTAGAGAGTTAAGCATTGGACATAGGCGTCATGGATTCGTTTCATCTGTAAATGAGCTCTATTTGAACAAGATTACTAATGGACCTATGAGAGGATCAAAATCTTTTGCAACGGAAAACGATTTTCCTGGTCCGCAAGACCAGCCAGTAACTGATAAGATTTCAAGAAATAGATCAGAGAGTTCAGTATTGTTAGAGAATTTTACTGCAGATTTGAATTCTTCTTCTTATCCTCCAATCACCGAAGCCATCAAGCTGTTAACGAAGATTTATCAGTTACTCAACCAAAACATTTTTGATGATTTGGCGAATTCAGTTGTTCATTTGGCGATTTTATCAATGAGGGACAATTTTGGAACAATGCCAGGTATCGAAGCTAAATTGTACCAGATCAGCAACCTTATGTTTTTCAAAGAATACGTTTTTAGTTTTGACATCGAGCACGTTAGAAAAGAAACAAATTTGGATTTTAGTGGATTAAGAAACCTATTCAGACGTTTTATTAGGAGTGATAGATCAAAAGAAGAAATTGATAACAATTTTTCTGCTGCAATTCCAAAAAATCCAGACACAAATAATTTAATGAACTTGATTTGGGGTTCTGTTCCCAAAGTTGTCAACGATTTTGTTGATTGTAAATACGAATTACAAATGGCTTTGAGAAATGCTGTTCATGAATTCATCCAAGAATCTTCAAAAATCTTTATACAACCATTGAGTTATTATCCAACTAAATATACATTACAAAAGACAATAATAAAATTTGAAAATGGACTTAAGAGCGAACTCCCTAGACTGAAACCAAGAATAGCGAACTATATAGACGACAACAGAGTGTTAAGTTTTTTAATTGATGGTATCCAAGAAGTGGTGATAGGCGAGTACGAAACTTTTTACCATGACTGTATTCAAAATGAAAGATCTGAACAAGTTGAACATTTGGTTGACATTGATGTTATTATCTCTATTTGGGCTGACATAGTCTCCGAAATGTTGACCAGAGGTTTAACGGACGATGAATTGCTCTTTGATAGTGAACTCTCAGCTACTGTTTCGGACCTAGAGGACTTTGATTTGCCTGTAGCTGGTACATTGATTGCTGAAAATGGGGACATTAGTAATTTGAATTTGAACTCTTTAAAATAATTAACGAGTCAGAAAATATATGTGTGAATGTATAAAGGTATTATCTACTTTTTTGTATTTATTCTGTTATTTTTTTAACCATTACTGTACCAACAAAAACATATATTCTGACTTATACATTAGTGAAGCTGTTAAAAAAAGATACTCTCAATTCTAAAATACATAAAGTTACATATATGTAATAATAGATACACCAGTTCTTGTTGCTGTTTCCTGTATTCTAATTGGCAACCAAAGCTTCATCGTCCAGTGGGTTGTAAGTATTCTTTGCCAATACTCTATTCAACTCCTGTTTGATAAACGAAATTTTCGAAGGATCAACGAGCAAATGAGTATCATCCAGCTCTTCAATAACTATATCTCTGTAATCAGCATCAATTTTCACTATTAGGGCTTTAATTGATGGATCGCTAAATTGGCAAATCATCAAAGGATAGTAAGCCGTATGTTAGTTTTTGCCAACAGTCGGCTAACTGTAATCAAATTAGATGCATCCTCCAAATACAAGATGACAATAAAAACAAACTCGGAGTACTTACCATTGAACCAATGTACCTTTCACGGCTCTTGCCATAATGATTCAGTATTGGGAAAAGTTGGTGGTTGACAAGAACAACAAGATGTTGTTAGAGAATGACCTTAAATGGCGCTACGCAATTTGACTTCAGATATATTTCGATCTCTATTAAAATTTACCAATCTAAGCCGTCCGCATGATAGAATAATTCAATCCATGACCGGAGCGTAGCAAGTGAACAGAAGTTAATTAATGATTGCATATTGAAGAAGACTGATCTGTCATATATCTCCAGCATGATTTTATGGTAATTATACAAGAAAACTGTATAGAATAACACCTGAAGTTTAAAGGGTTACTTTATAATACTCATAATGTTGCGGAAATCCAACAGGCGGTACAGTAACATTAGCAATGCCTCTTCAAACGATTATGGGAATGCGTACACTGATGAAATAATTGATACTACGGTTGATTATGATACAACAGTTGACACCGTTGGGAATTTGAACAATCATTATGATAACAATAACAGTGGACAATCGATAATCCGTAACGAAGAAATTCATGGAGAAAATGATACCTTAAAAATTAATCCTGGGAACACGAATAAAATTGAAAGAGGTAGTGATGATGATCATCATCATGAGAATGGAGTGGTAAATGATGGTGATATACTAGAATCACACAATGAAAATGATCGAAAATCTGAAACATCCATAAGAAGTGATGATAATAGTGAAGAAGAAGATGATGAAGAAAACAAATCAGCATCAGGTTCTGAATATGAAGACGATAATGTCCCACCAAAGTTGAAATACACAAGGATTTCAAAACTGCCAACTAGATTTTTCAACAAAGATCCCGTCTCTCACTGTTTTTTTCACGAGAAAGTATTCATTATAGCCTCCCACTCTGGAGTTATTCACTTAACTGAACCCGATTTTAGTCCAATAAGAACACTGAAAGCCCACAGGAGCTCCATTCTCTCCCTCCACACGGACGGTGAATATTTCATATCAGGTTCTCTTGACGGGACGGTTGTCATTGGTTCTATATTGGACGACAAGGATATAATTGCATTTGATTTCAAGAGACCGATATATGCCGTTGCATTAGAGAGACAATATAAAACATCAAAATCGTTTTTATCAGGAGGGATGAGCGGTAAGGTAATATATTCAACAAGAAACTGGCTCGGGAGAAGACAAGACACAATTTTAGATTCGGATAATGGTCCAATTACAATGATTGAAACCATCGATGATTTGATAATATGGACGAATGATACTGGTATATCAGTTGGACAGATTTCAACCCGTTCTAAGATTCATCAAGAACCAATACCAAATGGTTTCCCAAGACCTGACCTTTATTGGCCTAAAATGCATTATTTGGATACTGACAGAATAGTAATTGGCTGGGTGAATCATGTTTGGTTTTTCAGGATTTCTGTTACTTCTGATAATTCTGCAAAACATGTTGCAAAGATATTTTCATCGGCTGCATCGAGCTTCAGAAGTCCAATTGATAGGAAAATAGAAGTTGAAAGCCACATCGTGCTTGATGATAATTTGATAGCTGGTATAGCTGATTTTAATGATGATCTAATGATTTTAAATTATATTGAGCCTCAACGTAAGGAAGAGCCACCAAGTGTCGAAACACGCCCACGAGCAACGAATGTTGGCGCCCAGCCGCCCGAATTAAAAATAATTCACAGAACAACTCTTGAAGAAATCTCTGTTGATGAAATTGGGTTGAAGAATTATGCTGGTTTAGGATTGAATGACTATCATCTGTGCCAGTACACATCTACAACAGGCAAATATGCCGCTAGATGGTTTCTAATTTCTGCAAGCGATGCTGTCATTATACAAGAGTTCGATTTACATGACCAATTAACTTGGTATAATGCCAAGGGTAGATACCTGGAGGCGTGGAATATGAGCGGGTTTTGGTTGGATAAGTTGGAAAGAATGAATATTGGAATGAGACAAATTGAAACGTATATTTCACAAAATCGATGGGAAGCAGCTGGTGAGTTCTTAGCAAAAGTTTTGCAAATTGGTGATGGTGAATACACTGATCACTGTTTACAAAAAGTAACTTATAATTGGAATGCATATATTGGTAAATTTATTGATACCGAAAAATGGGATGAAATAGTGGATGTTATACCCTCAGATCCAATATATGGCTACGAATATTTTGTAGATGGTGTTTATTATGACCAATTGTTGGACCATTACCTAGAAGAAAATAATTATATCAAAGTTTTTGAATTGGTTAATAAATGGGACCATAGTCTATTTGACGTTTCTGAGGTCAAATCAAGAATCAAAGATGAACTTAATTCTTTTGACCAAAAAATAGAGTCTACCGATTATAGCCAACATGATAATCAAGGAGGTGAACATGCATTTATTGCTGAACTGAGACACCTTTACATTGACTTGAGCATTGAATTAGATGAACCAGAGTTATGTATCGAGCACATGATTATTTTAAATGATCCGAACATTATGCAATTTATAGATGAGCATCATTTATTAATTCCATTTTTAAGCGAATTGCCATCTATTATTAGTATTAATATTGGCCACGGTGATATTAATGAATTGTCTGTCGAAGAATTGAAAGAGAAGTTGAATATATGTGTCGTAATATTAGTGGAAAACAGTCACGAAGTTTTGCCACAAACCATTATTGATGTAATGGACGAATCTGGATTGGAATATGTTAGTTATTTATATTTGGAAGAACTATCCAAAGTGGACAAGTTACTAGTTAGAGATTTTGAAGATGAGATGGTTAAGTTATATGCCTCCTTCAACAAGTCAGCATTGCTATCACTACTCATAAAACATAACGACTATTCGATTGAAAATGCTATTGAAATCTGCGAAGAAAAATCATGTATTTCAGAGTTGGTTTACTTATTAGGTAAAGTTGGACAAAACAAGAAAGCGTTAAAACTAATAGTGGATGATCTGAAAGATCCTGAACGGGCAATTAGCTTCGCTAACTCGGTCAATGACTATGAACTTTGGGATTTCCTACTTGACTACTCTATGGACAGACCCGACTTTATCACAATATTAATGGTTGCGTCTGGAGATTTGTTAGATCCAATTCCAGTCATTAGTAGAATACCAACCGATGTTGAGATCAACGGTTTGAAAGATGCTTTGTTGAACATTACGACCAACATTGAACTAGATTACATTGTCCATGAAATGATCCTAAAAATCGTCTCGAACGAAACTATGGGACTAACCAAAATATACCGAGACTTAATCTCTAAAGGGTATACATCTGATATCAAATCACATAAAAGGATCCAAACTGACACGATTATCAAGTTTGCGAACGAGAATGGAGACTTGATTACAGAGGATGAACTATTGGGTGGCATTGGTATTATCTGGGAAGGCACTGCTTTGACACACACAGAGAAGATCACACATTTGTCTTTCATAAAGAAACAGTTGGTGATGAATAAGCTAACTTTGACCAATGTTTAAACAAAATGAGTTTAAACTTAGTTTCTCTATTCTGTTTATACTTTTTTCTGGGCTGCTTGCTATTTATTCACCTCAATTTGCGCTCGACAAGTCAAACGGTTTTTGTTCTCTATAAACCCCTTTTATTCCTATTGTAAATTGTAACTCACCACTTGTAAACTACTTCAAAGATAGATTCAAATAATAGGATTCACCCAATATTGTGTGTAACTCCGGAAGTAACTAAAGTGCAAACTTGGTGGACAAGTACATCAACACCAATTGTGATTATCAAACAAAGGGGCTCAAATTTGAAAACAAGACAAAAAAAACAGTGGACTGATATATCCAATAAATGAAGATTGATATTCCTCTTACTTTGGTTGATACCGATCAAATGAAACTTGATACCTACAACAGTCCAAATATTCTAGTTTTTCCAAGTGCTTTGACAGCAAACTACAACAATGACAGATTCGAAGAATCAGCTTCAACCTTCAACCAACCACTCAGAAGTTCAACCTCCACTGCTATCGTACAAAATTTGAAGGATCATTTCACGATGCCAAACTCAAATAAGAACCAGTGCGATATGACCAACCAAGCACCGGTTGGTAAAGAAGCTTATATCTCACCAGCAAAGCTAAGCTTCAATCCTATTTCAATGGTAGGGAGTACACCAAGAGATAAGGGTGCAACAGTCCCAGAAGGAAAAAGTTACAAATTCTCACGTAACAACCCCACGGATGAACCAGTAGTACCACATAGATATTTATCGTTACATTCATCTAGTAGAAAAAAAACTTTTTTCGGTTCAACTAGAGTTAGGGGTAATAATACAGGCTTGTATTGGCAAAACCCAATATTCAATCCCCATGATCCATCACGTGCTAACAACAATAATGAATCCAATAAGTCACTTTTGCATTCAGCAATTACAATGAGTTCCAAAATTGATTCCGATCATAGTTCTTCTAAATCGGCAAAACCTAGTTATGAGCATACTATTCAAGAGAACACCATAAAGTGTACGAAAAGAAATGTTTCTGGGTTCATGTCTCATTTCTTCCCTAGGAAGAAGACAATTTCAGATCCAAGCAATTCGAAGAAAACCAAATACCACTCATTTGATACTGCTGATATTTATGATATTATTGATGGCTACAGCTACTCTACTGATAGAGGCAGGCATATCAGACGTATTCCCGGAAGAGGAAGAGAATCAGCAACAGTCGATAAAGGTTCAGGAAGCACCGCATGTCCTGTAGAGTTCAAGAATGAGACAGATACTTCTTTACAACAACAACAACAACAACAAGGTGAACAGTCCAATCAGGACCAGGAGGATGAACAAAAAAAAAGACTACGCACCGAAGTTTGCTCAAGTGAGAGTACAAGCTGTACTAAAACTGTGCCTCTATCAGTGATAGCTCCTGGTTCAATGTGCGACGAAGCACTCAATAATCCATATCCCGAAATCAATAGAACATCTGAAACCACAGAAAGAGCTGCCACTAACAGAAAAGAGATGTTAGATAGCTACAACAATGAAAGGTTTGGCTCAAAAATTCTAAAAATCAAGAAGCTACTACAAGTAGATTTTGAAAGCTGGTGGTCATCGAAAAAACAGTATGAGGCAAACGCAGAATTCCTAAATTTTAAGAACGGTAACAATGTTGAGAAAACAGTTGAAGCAACAAGTACCCCTACAATGACTTCAAATATGCATAAAAATCAACTTATTATCTCCAACCCCGGACAACTTGATTATTTATCAGTTTATGATAAGTCAACAAGGAAAACTCTGACAAAAGTCATTGAATCCAGAATTTTGGTTGTTGAGAATCAACCCGCTTTAGAAACAGTTTTGAAGAGGGGTAAGAATGCGCCAGAATGGCTGAAAAAGGATTTAATTAAAGCTATTCAAGGCGGAAATGTTAAGATCTATAAGCAAAGAGATGGTAGGAACTATATTACTATCGAAGTTACCAGGTTTCCAAGTGTTGAGTTCCATATTTAATAATTATTCTTCTTAAGCTGTGCTTATTGTTTTTTTTCACCTTTTAAGCTTCTTTTTCGATACATATTCATTGGCTCTCTGATTTGTTTCTTTTTATTTATTTTTGGGTTTTAGTCCAACGATATAATATAAGTTTAACATATACTCAAACTTTTACTTATGGCTTAATATACATACTTCCAACGTAACAAAAATGACCCTCTTAATTTGACATAAAGTTAGCAAATGGGTTCACTCTATTTAAAACAGTTCCAGTAACGCTACCAAAAATACTATTTGCAAAAGTATTAGCCTTGCCAAACTTATCACATTTGGTATAAGCAATTGAATTGATCGTTGTTAGAATAATGGCCACAATAACTAAAATCAAAGACAAAAATTGAAATTTTAACACGGCAACAAACCCAAGAAGCACCCATAAACAAGGGACAATGTACAACAATGCCCAAAAAACTTTTAAGTCAATTGGATTAATACATCTACTTGGATCAGCAGTTTCAAAAACCCAAATCGATTGACCAAGCGCATTCGATTCATTCCACCATCTTAAGCCAACAAGTAATCTACCCGATATATTCTTTACATTCCAAAAATCAGCAGCCAATAACAGCATGATAAGTATGAAGTTTAAGATGTAGTTAGAAGTAAACAGTAATCCGAACAAGTAAAACAGCAATGGACAAATACGGAAGACTAAGTACGATAAGAGAGCCATCGGATGAGATGATTCGGACAGTTTCCTGTATAATGTTGTTGGAATAGAATTGTGCTTTGCTGCTACTTGTTGTGCCTCTTGTTCTGTCACTTGTTGTGCTTCTGGCAACCTCGTTGATAATAACTGGGATTGTGATCGGGACTGTGATTGGGATTGTAGAGATGAGGGTAAAATATCTGGCTCGATTTGTACATCAGAGATAGTATTATAATTTGACTATTATTTATATTGTTGGTAGAGGTACAGTGTTATAGTGTTAGTATGTGGTCTACATCAGAAAATTAGGTCCCGACAATTGTCGAAAAAAAAGCACAAAAATAGACTATACACATACCATTGTTGATCACTGATTATATCAATGTTTTTGAGGACGAGTCGTGATAATCGAGTTGGCAAGTAGGAGAATCACCAAAATATCAACTTTGAATAACAAAACAGATGTTCATCTTTCGCAGGACTTCGGATCATTGTCAGCGATGACATAATCCGGAAAAAGTTGTCTTATGCTACCAACGCACAATGTGTATTTAGGATTTAGAATTTACAAAATGGTAACTAGGGGGTTTGAAAGTTGTAATGACTGGAACACCATAGGGTATGTGTATATTAGTTTACACTAAGTCAACATTATGCAAATAGTACAAAAAACTACATAAAAATTAGCTGAATTAGATCGTCAACTCTGATCTTACCAATAATAATTGGCCACCTAATTTAGTAAGACCTATAGAGGATATAAAAACCGGTACAGCACGTTTTGATATCATATAAACACTGAGACGAGTTGGAAACATTGAGGTTCATGTTTTCCAAGCTGATATAAACCATTATTAAGTGGCAACTAGTTCAACAGCTTCCATTTCTTACTCTTCGTCGCCTGGAACAATGCCCAACTGTTTCGCTTTTGCCTCTAATCTTTTTCTCTTTTCAATCTTAGCAGCTCTGATTCTAGCTAATTCTGCTTGAATTTCGTAGGGCTCTTTAGGGATCCTGTTTAAAGTATCTGGATCCGGCCAGAAACCTGGAACGTTGAACTTCTTGTCAGTATCTATCCCAACGTAGTACATAATTGATATTGGTGTCAATAAATAGAATGTAAACTGATAAAATACAAAAAACAGACGGAAACAAAGATGTTAGTAAAGAATGTGAAACAAAGATAGACAGATTATAGATCTTGCTTTTGCCCAAGTTATCGCAAACCAAGAAGAGAACATACTTTTGCTAGTTCAAACTGAGACCTTGTGAAGTTGAGTTTTGGAATTAGTCTTTTAACCATTTTGCGTATTCCGAAGTATCTATACTTGTATATGTTTAGTTCATCTTGAGATCCAGGAACAGAAAAAAGATCACGACAAGTACGACAAGTAAACGATTGGCTGATGATCTGGTTCCAATTTTCAAAGTTTCTTTAAGGAATGAAAGAATACAGCGTCGATCATTTTGTTTCACCAAGTCGGCCAACTGATAAAAATACAAACCTTTGAATGTCGTAAAAATGTAACAAAGAAAATTACCCTCTCGTGGAATTTATATTACGTTGTTGGATCAGTTTAATTAAGTATATCAAATCTGGACTTCAATCAATATTTTTAAGAAATTTAGTGAATGCATCACGTTCGTAGATCAAAAGCACATTGCTATAAAGAGGTCACCTGTACTACACAACAATTTTTAAGTTTTAATAAATTATTTGATTGACGGTAATTCTTGCACTTTAGATTTTTTTTCAGCTTTCGGTAAAGCTTTCCAATAAATCGTTGCTTTTTTAAAGTGTTGTTTAAGACTACAAGACAAAATTAAAACAAGGGACAGAATCACACAGAGATATCGCTTGGCCAAATCAACGATAAGAATATGTCATTTGGGTCAAGACCATTAGGTGGATTTGGAACACAATCCACGTTAACAAATTCATCATTACTTTCGGGTTCAACAACACAAGCACCAGCAGCAGGTACTTTGCAAGATTTACAAAATGACATAACTATTCCAAACGGACCCGAAGATTCAATATCTGATCTTTCATTTTCACCAACTGCTGATTTTATTTCGGTTGCTTCATGGGATAAAAAAAATAGAATTTATGAAGTTAACACGCAAACAGGATCTGTGGAGGGACGTGCATTATACGAACATGATGGACCACTTTTATCAACACGTTGGACTTCCGATGGTACGAAAGTAATAAGCGGTGGTACTGATAAGCAAATCAAGGTTTTTGATTTACAATCCCAACAACAACAAACTGTTGGAATCCATACCGAACCTGTCAAAGTTGTTAGGTACATCACATGTGGACCTAGTAACTCCGAATGCATAGTGAGTGGATCCTGGGATAAGACTATTAAATACTGGGATTTGAGACAACCAAATCCAGTATGCACTTTAACAATGCCTGAAAGAGTTTATGCAATGGATGCGAGTCAAAAGCTGTTAGTTGTTGCAACTGCTGAAAGACACGTTGTTATTATTGATTTAAACAATCCAGATAAAATTTTTAGACAATCAATGTCCCCATTGAAGTACCAGACCAGGTCAATTTCTTGTTACCCTAAAGGTGATGGCTTTGCCATTGGTTCAATTGAAGGTAGATGTGGTATTCAATACGTTGATGAAATGCAACAAAAACAGTTTGGGTTTTCATTCAAATGTCAGAGAGATCAAAAGACAACAACTAAAGAAACTTTGATTTACTCTTTAAACTCAATTGCATTCCATCCGGTTCATGGCACTTTTGCTACAGCTGGTGCTGATGGAACGTTCAATTTTTGGGATAAGGATGCTAAGCACAGATTAAAAGGTTACCCAAGTTTGAATGCCAGTATACCGGTTGTTGGATTTAATTCTTCTGGTTCGATATTTGCTTATGCTTTAAGTTACGACTGGAGTAAAGGTTACGAGCACAATTCTCCTGAGTATCCAAACGTTGTTAGGTTACATGCTTGTAAAGATGAAGAAGTTAAACAAAGACAAAAGAGAAAATAGATTTTGTTTTCACTTTTCTATTTCTCTTCTAATTTTCTAGTCACTCACCTTTCCTTCCTTCTTAGACACGCTATTTTATTTAATAACAGTTTTAACATCTTTTAAATATCGATTAATCTGTTAAATATCCCTACTAAAAGAGAAGTAACTCAAAAAACATAAAACAATGCACAAAATAAAAATGAAGAACGATAAAACGTAAAACGCGGAAGCAAAAAGCCAAGTTCTAAAACATTCAAGAATTGATCTAAAAACCAGAAATTAGGACAAAACATTTCAAACTGGTGATGTGTATAAAAACAATCAAGGAATGGTAGAGTAGGCAGCCAAATCCATTGGGCTAAACTTATAGAGAACATTAGTAATACGGAAGGGGAGGGCGATAAAGCAGCTACAGAAAAAAAAGAAAAAAAAACCATGTGCATATAAGATGAGTGTAGTTAGAATCAAAAATATAAACGCAAAAGGAACATATGTAATATATATAACAGTAATGAAGGATTAAATACAAATCAGTACATTCAATATTCCAAACTTCTTTGTTGAGTAGAAACACATAGCCATACAAACGCAAACATAACTAAAAAGTGTTAAAGATCACCAGTTTCGACAGATTCCCCCCAATTGAATACCTCACCCAATCCCAGATTTGTGTTACTTTCGTGGTCGCCAGTGAGCAATGCGTCGAAGTCGAATATGTCCGTCGAACCGCCGTTGAAATCCTGGGTGAATGGTGGTTCAGCGGCAGAGGTATTACCAGCGGAACCATTGTTACTGCTGTTATTGGTTCCTGACGTTGAAGTACCTAGTTCAGATGCAAGTACGGAATTTGAACTAGTATTGCTAGTAGTTGCAACAGCTCCCAAGTTGACAATCATTGGCGGCAGGGCAGTGTTACTACCATCCTTTTTATTAGCTTTGGTTATAGCAGTAACCCTATTATCTTTTTGTTCGAAAGGCTCTTCTTCCTTGATAGTAGGAGTCACTATAGTTGAACAAGTTATAGCCTTCTTCTTAGCACCTCTTTTAACTAAAATAGAATTGGTACTGGATATACTTCCTGAGACAGCTGTATTTGATCCAGTTGAAATTACTGTCAAGGATGATGGCTGTTGCTGCTGTTGAACGGCTGATGCTTGTAGGCTACCTGGTGTCAATTGAGGAGTTGTTGTTGTTTGAGGAGTTGTTGTTGTTTGAGGAGTTGGTGGAATTGTAGGCTGAGGAGTAGGATGTGAGTTTGCAGGAGTCAATGGAGTGGCTGGAACAGAAGTAGTTGAATTCTTCCGTGGTTTCCTAGCTATTTTTTTCCCCTTGTTATTTACAAACGTACCATTTGTCAGTAAACTTTCACCAGCTATTATCGCAGAAGAAGATTTATTGGTAGGTGTAGTTCTTTGTTGAACACTTGCAATAACAGACGATGGCTGGGTGGTTGATGGAGATGCCTGCTGCTGTTGCAATTGACCCTTCATAGACGAATACTCAGTCAACGGTATATTCTTCTGAGTGGGAGAAGAGGCATCAGTTGAGCTACGGTGTTCATCAAGTCTTCGTCTATTTTGGGTTTCCATCAATCTCAACTGTTTCTCGTAATCTTTAATTGCATTATCGTTAGAATTAACACTGTTACTGATTGCTATTGGTTTCGATATATCATTGAAAAAATCGTTAGAAGTAGTAAAATCTTGAGGAGTAGTTCCAACTTGTTGCTGCGATTGCATAAGGTGTTGTTGCTGGTATTGTTGTTGTTGTTGATGCTGTTGTGGTCGATTTTGCAAGCCTTTTGGCATAGTTTCCGGTAATTCATTTTGAGAGAGCATCGTACGTTGCTGCTGTGGATAGTTTGAAACCACATATTGGTTGAAGCTTTGACCTTTCCCTGGGCCTTGCTGTTGTTGCTTGGTACCTGGCTGAGAATTATTTGCAGCGTGTGCTTGTGCTTGTAAATGAGCCTGTGCCTGCGCCTGACTGTGAACAGCAGCATACATAGCATACTGAGGTGGAGGAACACCAAATTGGTTTGGGACTAGCAGACTTTGTGGCATTGGAATAGATTGTCCTTGTACTTGCCCTTGTCCTTGTCCTTGTCCCTGATGTGCCTGCAGTGGACCTGGGATGATTATGGTGGAACTTGGAGTAGCTGCGGTCAATAGTACTTCAGAACCACTACTGTTCAATCTTTGTTTTTTGTTTGGCGATGGATGAACCTGTTGTTCAGCATGTTGCTGTTGAACCTCTTTAACTGCTTGTTGGGCGTGAGCCTGTTGAGCTTGCTGGACAGCGGCCATTTGTTGTTGACGTAAATTATTCATTTGAGCCTGAGCAGCAGCTTGGGCAGCAGCTTGGGCATGTGTTGGAACATTTGGGTTAATGGAAGAAGGCTGAAATGCAAGCTGTTGGGATCGACTTGGTGAAGGAATGGATTGTGATTTTTCATGAACTTGAGTACGAGAAGCTGGACCATGTGGTAACGGTTGTTTTGGTGGAGGAAGTAGAGGAGACTGTCTTTGTTGATGATGTTGTTGTTGTTGATGATGATGTTGTTGTTGTGGGTAAACCCTTAATCCATGCGGAGAGAGCTGTTGCAGTTGGGATTGTGGTGGGGCAGACGATGACGTAGATGTTGCAATATTTAAACTATTCATTCGGTTGTTTCCTCCTCTCATTTCTTGAGGTGATAACGGTTGTGCAGAATTCTCACTAGCAGGGGTACCAGCCGAGTTGGAATTAACATTTTCCAAGCTATTCCCATTCATAGTATTAGATTGTTGTTGTTGGTGTTGTTGGTGTTGTGGGTGTTGTTGGTATTGTTGGTGTTGGTGTTGTTGTTGTTGTTGTTGTTGGTATTGTTGGTGTTGGTGTTGTTGTTGTTGTTGTTGTTGTTGTTGTTGTTGGTGTTGTTGTTGTTGTTGGTGTTGTTGGTGTTGTTGGTGTTGTTGGTGTTGTTGGTGTTGTTGGTGTTGTTGGTGTTGTTGGTGTTGTTGGTGTTGTTGGTGTTGTTGTTGTTGTTGGTGTTGTTGGTGTTGTTGGTGTTGTTGGTGTTGGTGTTGTTGGTGTTGTTGTTGTTGTTGTTGTTGTTGTTGGTGTTGTTGTTGTTGTTTTTGGTGTTGTTGGTGTTGCTGGTGTTGTTGATTAATCATATGGTCATGTCTTTGTTTTAGATTGATGTATTGGTAATACTGAGAAGCGTTTGAAGTACCCCCACGTTGAGTTCTTGCATTAAAGACATCCCAAAATATTTGCCACCATTCATAAAGGAAGCCTTGAGGAACATCCATCGTCATATATGAAATTGGCAACTCTTTCTGAGACTTTAAATTTGGAGGGCTTGAATTGTTATTTGACAAAGTATCAGCAGTGGCAGCAGATGTGGCGATAGATGAAGATGCTAATGAGGCTGGAATTTTATCTCCGTTTAAAACAGGAATGTTAGCTTCTTTGAAAAATGAGCTTGCAGTTTGATTAAACCCTGATTTAATTAGAAAATCATAAACATAAGCGTTAAGTAATTCCCTTGAGTTAACAGCAGTTGAATCTGAAACTGCAGGTTGCGCCATATGGGACACATTATCAATTGGAGGCCTTTTGGTGTTATTCACATTTGAATGGTTATTGTGCGAAGTACTTGTAGTATTGATCAAAGATGCCCGATTAATTGTTGAATTCGAATGAAAATTACCATGTGGAGTTGTATTTTGACTCATTATGATGATAGGTATTATACTCTTGAAGAGGGAAAAAATTCAAAGGTATACAAGCACAGGGAAAGCCAGTGTGGGTATACTTTGAAAATGGATTGAATGGAAACTTGAGAAAAATAAGACAAATTCACTGATTAGTATGTTGAAAGGGTATAAAATAGATTGATAGATATAAGAAAAGTTGTTTTGGCTTCCTTTTTCTTTTCAACTTGAAATTAATAGATGGTCTGCTTTTCGTCGTTGATTGCTTATATAGCGAGACGCCAATTATTTGAAGAATATGAGTCAGAGTATTCGATTAAAGAGTTGTTATGAATTGGATAACAAGTGATCAAGACCTAAATGTATATAATAGTAGTGACAGCAATCGATTTTTGATGCAATTATATAAGCATTGACGGCTATAGACACTCAGAAAAGAGAATTTGCTCGATATAATTGTAAGGCGTAACTTTTCTGTTGGAAAAGCAGTTTATAGAAGAATGTATGTATATCCCAAGTATTAATGTACTATCGAGGATGCAAAAGAATTAAAAAAAACCTTGCTTGATGTTTTGTTTTAGTAGGTTATGCAAGGTAAACATGTGCTATTCATTAAAGGGAGGAATAGATTGGTGAGGAAGAGAGGCAACTGGTTGACTGTATGTAGGTTGGAAGGATTGCTTGATTGTTTGATTAATTTTCTCCAAACAAGAATTTTTGACTGGTGGATCGATTAGTAAATTCACCGAGGCACGTCGTCTCCCTATTTGCTATGCAAGTACTTGTCAACGCGTCGCTTGTTCCAATACTTTTTGAACGATTGACTTGTTTCACAGCGATCAACTATCAATGTGTATCAATAAGGTTCCCTGTATACATAACTATGATGTTAAATACTGTCATTAACTGCTAATGCAACCCACAAGATTTTAAATATAAGCCTGAAATTGCATTTCACCTTCAAGAAAAAAAAAACACACAAAGTCAATCCATGAAAACAGTCTAATGAAAACGGGAACAAACTCTTTTCGAAGCACTCATCCTTTCTAAACTACTTCCTTACAGATAGTGAGCACGATCCTCATTATAATAACGTAGTGTATTATGATCCTTATAGCATTACTGTGATTACTCTCCCAGGAATAAAATTACCACCCAAAGAGGCCAGGGGGCATCAAATAGATTTTTCAGGTTTGCATGTTTTTTATGTAATTTGTGCAAAATATCTCTAACATTGCAAGATCTTTCATTTCGTTTCTATGTGACAATTCTCTTCATTCTTGTAAGCTGTTATTATTCTTTAATCATTGTTTATTAGACTGCTGTCATCTTAAATTTCAATAATTACAGCTTCTGCACCCTACAAAACTGTACTTAATATGTGTAAACAAATGAACCTAGAAGAAACCCAAAAAGTTAAAAAATACATAAAAAAACTTAAAGGAAAAACCACCTATAATAATAACATTCAATAACAAACTACAACTATAATAATAGCTACATAAATTAATTATCATTCTTGTGACAAAAAACTACAAACTACAAACTTTGAACATGCTATGAAAGGTAGCAAAAAACAAATACACTAAACCACATAACGGCACAAAATACTGGGCCCAAGTTTTTTCTTTTATGATGCTTTCAATGTTATTCGTTGTTAGATGTTTATGACTTTTTGAAGCATACATTTTGGTCAAATCTTCAAAGGTCAAATTTCAGCCAGTCTAAATCATTCATATTGATATTCTTGTTTTTGTTAGGTTCAATACCAATAGTGATAGAAGTATCAATTTCATTATAGCTTGTCGCGTTCCTGTTCTCGGTAGCAGCTGTATTTTTATCACTAACAAGTTCATTACCTTCACCTTCTACTTTTATTGATAAAGAACTCTTACTCGATGCCGCAGCCAGAGTAGCCATACCTTTACTCAAATTTGATGAACTCTTCACAACAGACTTATTCAAGTTCGAGCTCTTTTGGCCATTTGAAATAGACATGCTCAAAGATGATTTTGTAGGTTGCCTGTTTCCAAGCATAAACCCATTGCTGCTACTATTGATGTTAATATTGATAGTGCTGTTGGTGCTGCTATTAGTATTATTCAAACTGTTATTTCCAAACAAACTACTTGCGGGTGGAGTGCCTGTTGAATTGAATAACCCACCAGTGCTCATACTAGATGAGCCACCACTTGTGTTTATTCCAGTAGTTAAGCCTCTTTTACTATTGATATCTTGATATAAATTGTATGATGAAATAGAACTGTGTCTTGATGTGGCCAACCCACTATTACCTATCGATGATGATGCAGGTGAGGGATTATTAAAAGATGATGATAAAATCGAAGTTCCAGTACCTAAATTGATTGTCATTGGAGACGATGGGGTTGAAGCGTTTGACTGTAAACTGATTCGAGATTTTCTTCTTTTGAACATCGGAATATCTTGTGGTTGAGTAGTTTGACTAACCGAGGGGTTCATTGGCGAGAGAGCAATTGGAGAATCAACCGGAATTAAGTTGGTAGCAGAAGGTGTCGTATCCAATGGAGTATTTGGATTGGACAGGTTTTTATTAGATGAAGTAGTAACTGCATTTGTAAATAATGGTTTAGGTAGGATTGGGACGTTTTTATTCGTGGGACGCAAGGACGACCCCGTAATATGTTGATTCTGTTGTTGATTATCTGGACTTTTGATTTGCATCTGCTGTTGCATTTGAGCCATTTCTAATTGCATTTGCATCAATTTTATTTGCTGTTGCTGTTGTTGTAACTGTTGTTGTAACTGTTGTTGCTGTTGAGGGGTCAGTTGTGACATTTGCTGCTGAGCTTGTAGTTGGTGCATGTGCAATTGTTGCTTTTGCTGACGTAGTTGGAACTGCTGTTGTTGTACGGAGCTGAATTGCATTGGAAGTTGATGTTGCTGTTGCTGTTGACCAGCAATACCACCCATCACAAAGTTTTCGTTCGGAAAATTTTGAGGCGAAAAACTATTAGATGAAACGATTGGAGGATTTGCAGCTGAAAACGCATTTGGGTTATTTAGTGGAGAGCCAGCAAAATGAAATTGAGTTGGAATTTGGGTGAAAGGAATTTGTTGAATTGGATTTGGCGAACTTGAATAGTTGATGTTGGTTGCACTAAAGCTCGTTTGTCTGTTCATGTATACACTGTTTTGTGAACCATTAATCGACTGTCTCTTGGAATTTCTCTTTTTAATGACATCAGTTTTCAATGATAATGGTCTCATTGTACCATGTAGTTTTTGGAATAGCCCACATGCATTACAAAGAGTGTTACCTGATGAATCTCTTCTCCATAGCGGAGTTTTGGTAGTTCTACAATTTGAACATTTAGAGAGTGGTTTGTTTGAAGAAGTTGATGAGCTAGTTTGTATTCCAGATATTGATGGAACAGAGGATGAATAATTTAAGCTATCTTGTTGTCCTTGTGTTTCCAGTGGTTGTTGCAAGATCAAAACATCGTCTTTTGAAATTTCTTGATTATCATCAATTGATATGTCCAACTTTAACATGGTTGATTTTGGTGAAATTTCGTTTGGTTGATAATTATTCTTGTGTTCTTTCGCTGAGGTTAGCTGATTCTGGTTAGTTGATAAAACATTTGTGTTACTTGAAGAAACGTATGGAGAGGATTTGATATTGAAATCCAATGGTTTGATTGAACTGCTACTGTCACTAGTTTTAAATTTTTCCTCACATTTTTCTCTAATTTCCTTTAAAAAATCATGATCGCACTCATTTGAAAATATTTTATCATTTTTCAAATCTAACAGATCGTCAATATTCAACTGTAAGATCTCAGGATTTCCAATTTCTTTGAAACGTTTGTTGTTGCCATTTTGATTTTGATTTGAAAAATTTGGACTTTCAGAGAGTGATAACGGGGTCTCCATACAGTTGTTTGCATGGTTGCTAAATATATTTAAAGCATTGTTTGAATTATGTCTTGAAGGGTTTATTCCATTAGCACCACTAGAGTTTGGACCGGATAAATCACTTGGCGGAGTAATCAAGTTTGAAGAATTTTTTAAACTGTTTAAGAAGCTTGGGGATGTTGACATTAGAGAGGAAGATGAAGGTGTCAGTATTGAATCATCGAGCACAAAATCCTCATTGTTCAAATTGTTCACTAATCTATCGTATTGAATCTTCTTGGACTCTTCTCTAAGGCTTCTGTTTTCGATTCTTGGATATAAAGGTATTAGACTCTTTGCAGAAGAGTAAATTTCCCATATAGAATTTGGTTCCATGGTGATAAATTATTAAATTTTTGACGAGTTTTTTATTATATTAGCAGTTTGACTTGACTTAATAGGTTACTTATCGTGATAAACTATTTTATTGCAAAATTTAAAAGAACAAATATGATGCTTCTTGGTGTTAGGCTACAGAGACAGCTGTGCTATTTTTCTTCGTAGGTGACTTGTGTGATTGAATATACAATGGAGCGAAAAAAGTGGAATAAACAGTTGATTCTGCACTATCAAATATGTTATGTGAGCTGGTATATGGGATGAAACAATTTAGACTGGAGTACCATCTAGCTTTGTGTAAGTAGTAGGTAGAAATTGTTTGATGTTGATTCTGTTTTTGTGTGGGTATTCAAGAAAATAAAATGACTGGCCGAGAGCCCAAGGAGGGCGTGTGAAAATCACTATCTTTTTGTTTTGGTCTAATTGTCTTTTTTTTGTGTCTTGCCCTACCTTTCCTGCGGCCACGACCATGATCACTTTCACATTCACAACCCTCTATTCCTCGGGAGGAACAAAAATATTTCGCACGCTTTCTTTGCCTCAAGCGTGATTGTTCTTCCGTCCCACCACCGCCACCTGAACTGAACCAGTCTTGAGTCCTCAATGCTTGTATTGCCTGGAGCGCGGTTAATTGAAGAACTGGTGAAATGCTTGATCCAATTATTTCAACCGATCAATTGAATACCAAAGGAGCTGTTGTTTGCTTATTTAGATATTACTACCTAAAATCACTTTCATAAATTACCCTTCTATAGTCATATCCTTAAATCTATTCAGCTCACATTCACATGACTCAGAGTTTTCAAAACACCCCAGTAGATAACTCATCTCCTCTACATTTAGACAATAAAACTGTATTCACCTAAATAAGTCATTGACCGCCTATTACTATCTCTCTATTCCAAGTACAGCTGCATAGCATGTATGTATTTTGTGAGACAAAATGGATTGTATTCCTTTTTCTCGTTAGACAGAAAAAAATCCTATAAAATAAAGTAAACCGTTTGGCCAGAAATCATATCGGTACAACATCTATATACAAACTGTATTTTTTTGAAACGTTTTTATCAAGGTTGAGCACTTAATACCAGTCTAATGCGCAACTGACGAAGCAGCTTAATATATGCCAAAGATTCTGGCCCGTCTGACAAAATTTCGTTTGCCAGTAAATCAATTCAAGTTAAAAGCCCGAAAACACTAAAATAAATATGCTATAAAATTATTGTGTCTGTCTATACAGTAGGCCAGTAAGCCACGCTTAGCTGCTTCCAAATCTCGCAATCTTTCTTATTTATCAAAAAGATGAAAACTCTATTGCAAGCCGCAATAGGTTCTCGGATTAATGTTGAAATCCATTAAAAATCCAATTCAATATGGCTAAGCTTAAGAAGCAAGATGAAGGTTGCTGGAACCACAGAAAAAACTTAAATTCAAATGATCATTTAGATGATAATAATAATATTCATAGAGAGTATCACAGCATCCTAGTCCACCGGGAGTTGATACTAATTCGGGAAAATTTTCGTTCCATGAAATAGTGAAAGAGAACACCATACCATTCATCCATTCATCCAGATATGGTAAATAATACAACTATTCAATCCATGAAGCCAACAACCATGATAGGTGATTCATTTTCATCTGAAAATAATGACCACCTCCCCCCAACTAAAAGGCCAATGACAAACTGTAACGAGAAAAAATTGAATGAACCTCTTCATGGAGTCGAAACACACCCTCGCTAACCACTAACATGTTTGGACATAGCCAGCAACTATTCAATCTATTTTTTTATCACCAAAATGGGCATTAGATGATAAAGCTAAACTCAATGCTTGACAAATTTGTTTGAAGGAAATCGTAGAAAATGAAAAATCAGAGCATGTCTGTAGTACAAAGCAGTCATCACCAATCCGTATTTAAGATGATAGACAAGTCAAGATGATCTCAAATTATTATTGATTTGCACAACAGTTGAGTAACTATGAACTTAGTAAAATTTTTGATAAGCAATTGGCGATCGGAAGATTAAAGACAGGCATTGGATCATTTTTAAAAATCAGTAACGTAAAAGCTAAACCTGCTATTGAGGAAAGAGTCTACAAACAATTCTTAAATAATTAATTAATCATTTAGCATAGAAGGGAGTTTTATCGGTAGATAGATAATACGCAATATTAGTACTCACTCACGCACGACTCATATACATCATAGAAACATATTTTGGTTATTAATTAACTACAGTCGGATAAATATATATATACGAATCAAAATGGAGATATCCACCATCCCGCCTCTACATTAGGCCGAAATGTTGGTTGAGTACACATTGAGATGAACAGTAGCTTTTTGAGATAAAACTAAACTCAATGCTATTATAAACAGGCTCTTATCAAGTTCTGAATCACCTATGGGAACGAAGGAAAATCTTTATTAGTAAAGGTAGATTTATTTATCAGGTTCTATAACCTGATCACTTCTCTACCTTTGGTGGTAAATATTCCGTCGATCACAGCCTCTAAGGAGCTGTTATTAATTTTTGTGTAAGATTTTGAATTAGGAATTACAGATGGTAACCCAAGGTTGCTTTCTTTCTTTTTCAATAATTGACCAATTGACAAGTGCACATGCTCAATATCATAAACTATATTATTGATGGTTGATAGGCAGTCTTTTAAGTGCGGTATACTGCCGTTAATAGAATCAATCATTTCTTTTATAGGCTTCTTGGAGTCTTCATCCAACATTAAAGTGAAAAAAACTTTTGAATGATCTCGATTTGGAAGTAGCTTAACACCTCTCTTGAATCTTATCTTCAATGGGAACTCAACTTTATTAACCTTACCGTTTAATCTTTGGATGAATCTCTTGAAACAGAGCATGTTTTCAAATGTAAGGTTGTATGACAGTGAAACATGCAGACTTTTAGCCGATTTTGTTAGCTGATCAATTAAATACTCTTCGTCAAGTATCCATTGTTCTTTAATCTTTGCATTAACTTCAACCAGGTTGCTCCAAATGCTATTATTAATCGATGTGAATATTTCAGTTTGTTCAAATGTTGGATTTAACAGAAGATAAACAAAAGTAGTTATTGAACGGGTTGTTACAGATTGCATCTGCAGATTATTTACCCCAACTTTTGGCTTCTGAGAATATTTCTGGGATATAGCAGCAGGTGGCTTCTTCAATTTTGTTGCAAATGGCTCAACATGTTGAACATCTAAAATTTCGTGTGCATTCATAAACACTGTATCAACCGTTGGTAATTCATCCTCTTCGGATGACGTATAGCCCTTTAGTGAGTCCATTACATATTCCAAATTCAACAAAGCTAATCAGCTTTGCAAGTGAGAAACCACAAATTGCAACAAAATACAGCTAGTTTATTGTCTGGTATAAAAATGAAATTGGTTCAATAATGGATAAAGTCACTCGCTGTTTACCCTGACAGTTGAGTTGTTCTTTTTTTTACTACTCTGGCGCGTCGATAAATAGTGTTCTTTTTAAAGCACTATGTTTTGCATACGCCTCAAATTGCTCGATGAAGTTGAAATTGAAAGTATTTTGCAATATCTCAATCGGAAAAGCAGTAAACATCATTTTCAATGTGTTTGGGAGATAAGAAATGCATGCAGTATATCTGAGTGTTGTTTAAAGGAGGGTGACTTTTCCTTCACAAATTCGACTCGTTAATCGATTGTCATAGTCTTATATAAAGCGTTACAGTGAATTAACG
Organism: Ogataea trehalophila; assembly: GCA_003707645.2. Lineage (NCBI taxonomy): Eukaryota > Fungi > Ascomycota > Pichiomycetes > Pichiales > Pichiaceae > Ogataea > Ogataea trehalophila. Next base: position 98,960 of record PPKI02000037.1, read on the forward strand.
AACGATCGATTACTATTACACCGATTTTTGTCACCTCCTGATCAATCAACCATTCACTTTTTTATCATAGTTTTCATTTTTGATACTCTCAAACATTTTATAGTAACATAAAACAAAAAATGTCTAACTAAAACCATTGCGAAGAAATTTTATCTCTGAATAGAGACGGTCAAAGTTTGATAGCTCCAATCTTTTCTCAGATCCTTCAAAAATCAGTGGATACGAGTACTTCAAACCTGATCAATGCGCAAAGCCGTCAACATCAACGATTATCAGCCCCAGAAGAAAACAACTAAAAAAACATTTTGTTTCAAAAAAATTTTCATCACCAAAATCCGGATCCAAACTTTACCACTCACTTTTTAATGCCTCCCAAATTACTTTCTCATTACCGGAGAGTACGCCAGCAAGTGGTGTAACTTAGGACAATATTTTGAAAATACTAGAATGCTCCAACACTTTGTTAGGCTCGCGAAAAAAAGTTAACCACAACGTAAAGACTTAGAAGTTTATGCCCATTGAAAAGAAAGCAAACAAACAACTGCTTGTTTAAAGTTCTGACTTCAAGGAAGGTAACTTTTAGACAGGAAAACTAAGAACTGGCTCAACCCCATTTAATAGAACTTAAGCAACTGAATCAATAAAATGCAATGAGACTTAACCAAAAATATAAGGCGGATGATTTAGCAAATTTAAACTTCAACTTTGCAGGGGATTTATCACCAATAAATACAACAGATGAATCACATGCAGTTTCAGATTTCGATCATATGCAAAGAGAGAGGAAAATTGTGATTCAGCTTTTGCATTTTCTATAAATCCATCGAACAGATTGAGCAAAAGACACGAATAATACATGAATCCACTCACAGACCACAGAAGGCCTCTTTAAAGAAACAATTCTAGAAGAATCAGTAAAAGAAAATAGTTTGAAAAGCAGCAAGTTGATCTGTACTGATTCCCGATCATTGATAAGAAGTATAGGCAACCCCACTGGCACATTCGTATGGAATTGAACGATCGCTTATTTACAAAGCTAAAACCAGATCTATTTTGAGTTCAACTTGCGACAACTCCAACCAACTGCCGACATCTGAATTGAAAAAATTTCAAGCCTTTCAAGACTTTACCAGTCTTGCCTATTTTCATGAGTCATTGGAATCTGTTTCTGGTGTAGAGAAAGAACAAGTTAGAGAATCAAAGTTTAATTGTGTTGATATCTCCTAGGCCTGGAAGGGAACCTGCGTTTTTCACGAAGGCTCATCTCCAAGTATTTCAAAAGCAACGCTCAACGTTTATATATGGAATGACACTTCTTGATCAATAAAAAATACAAATCTGCTACAAATCTGCTACAAATCTACCACTTCAGATCATGAGAGCGAAGAATCTTTTGAAATTCAAGGGTTAAAGACAAAACAGCTACAATTTGCAAATGGGCAGTTTTTATTATATGGATGTTTTCTCGTATTCCAATCTTACAAACGGGTAAAGCATATCTGAAAAGACAGAGAAAGACTTGACGAGCTAAACTCACAGAGAAGTATGCGTCCATTCAACAGTTCTTATTCGTCTGACAGTTTTGATGCACCAAGAAGGCAGAGCATGCTGCCGTATGGGAAAGATTTCCAATGTTGAGAGAATATGTTATCTTAATAAGTAAATTTCACGCTCAAATTTTCCAATTCATGGCTGTTATACTTGTTCAGATTTTGTTTCTAATTCCCGCTTTTGGCTTTTAGTCTCATTTGGTTATTTATATGAGGATTTTGTCAATGTTTCTTGCAATAACAGATTTGTAAGTGGCCTAGAGCTATTTAAAATTGTTGGATGTCTGGCTGGTTAAGTGTCGGTTTTGAATACTATATAACACGGCAAGGGCAAGAGCAACAACAAGAGCAACAACAAGCGCAAGAACAAGCGCAAGAACAAGAGCAAGAGCAATACGTCTGCACTTATGTTTCGACCCGAATACAGACCACTCATCCTATTAGTTGCAAAACACTAGTTTTTGTCAAAGGTGGCAAATTGATCAATATTATGAAAAGTTTCTGGACATAATTATTTAAAAATTGAAAATTTTTTAGACGGAGTGAAATATAAAACTATAGACACAAAATGGTAACATGAGTTATCAACTAATGTGTTCAATCTTCATTAGCATTCTGGTCAACACTTTCGCTTCTTCTATCCGTACCGATATAACTTGAAAATTCATTTGAATCGTTCGAATTAATTCTATTTGTTTCAGGTCTAGTAACATCATTTGGGCTAATACTTCCATTGTTATCATTAGTATTTTCTATATTAATTTTATCAGAACTTGCCACCACTTCACTGTTAACTGCTACTGAATGCCCCATCTGAGCAGTATAGTTGAAATTCGATGGATTTTGAACGAAGAAAGGGTCACTTAAATCAAATCCTAGCAATGGGTCAATTGTAAACCTAGTAACCTGTCCAGAAGCTGTACAAGAGTTCTCATTATAAGCATTATTGTTATTGGTACCATTATATTGAGCAGAGTGTGGGGTAGGAAACAGCTGCTGATTAGGATTATAATAATCTAAATTATAATTAATGAGAGATATTTGTGATAATGAAGTGGGGTTATTTGAATATAATGGATGTTGTCCTTGTTGGGTCGAAGGTATACTCTGAGATGAACCAGGGGATGGTTGTAGGGGATCTGTATTGGTAACTCGTTGTTGTTGATGGTGTTGAGTTGGATGGATTTGGGAGTGGGTGTCTGCAGGCTTTTCGGTTTCTTGGGGCGCATGTGGAATATCTGACACTATATGATCGGAAATATGCTCAGGGATGTTGTGCAATTGTATTCCAGAAAATGATGAAAGTGATTGTAAGCTTGGAGTAGTCGGTTGTAACGCAACATTAGTTGGAGACTTAAGAGATTCACCCAATGGGGTCATTCCAAAGTTAGGGAACGTTTTTGTTTGTTGTGACTCATGCGATTGTTGGTGAAAGTGGGACGACACTGACTGTTCTTGTTGCTGATATTGTTCCCGCGTCATGTTTTGGAAAACAACTTGATTCCGGGCCACTGGGTATTGTATCAAATCTTGTTGTTGTTGCTGTTTTTGTTGTTGGTCAGAAGGTGGAATAGTCACCGAATCCACATCTCCGAAATTATTGTGTCTTGCTGTAGATTGTTGATGTTCTTTATCTAAGTATATTCTAAAAAAGTTGTCGCACATATCATTTATGTATTGAATGATTCTAATAACATTAGGTCTCCAATTTTTTATCCCAACTGTTTCAAATAGTTTAATCAGCCTCTGTCTTATCAACCCAATTTCATTATAATAAAGGGAAAGCTTTTCGTACCCGAGATGCATCAAAGTGTAGATAACAACAAATGTTTGATACAGAAAAGTGTAGAAAAACGGGTATATTGGCTGAAACATGGGAAGTCCAAACTTTTTCAGAAGTTGTTCATTTATCTCTAAGCTGTGTTCTAACACCTTTAAAATCGAGTCTAGACAACTTTCTAATGATCTTTTGTAAGTTGACATGAAGTGCTGATGAAATTTCGCTCTATTACCATACAATAGAATGAGATCAGAGAGAGTATCACAATCACTTTTTAATAAACAGAATTGCTCTTCTGAGTCACTGTTTGGACATGGGCGTAAGATTGTGAATCTAATATCAAGTGGACAGTCATTCAAAATCTTATTCAAATTCAATTGGCTTAATGATTTGAAAGAGTTGGATTTTCCTGTTCTTTTGCAACCTTTCTTGTTATCAATAACGGGTAATGTTATGAAACTCGACTTCTTGTCATTTCTGGATCTCAAATCCCTCATGATTCTTGTATCAATCAAAATTTTCTCGTAAATCAGAGCTTCATTGACAAAACATTCGTCAATTTCTAGTATAGTATCGAAACTAATCTGAACCTTATACGATTCAATCAACACATTTGTTGACTTTTTGACCAAATCAGTTAAGGCCATCTTATAGTTCAAACGAATTTCATAGTTTCTTAGTAAAGGCTGAAAGTTGAAAGTGACAGGATTAGGTCTACCTAAAACTGAACATAAAGTGGCAGAAACAAAATTGATAACAAACCAAAGAGAAGCTTTAGGGTTAGTTCTAACTACGTCTAAAGCTTTATCATGCTCTTCTAGTTTCAAAGTATTGACAATATTTTCATCGTAAACATGTAGACCTAATGAATAGGCAGTACTAACAGTCTTGAATAGCAGACCCCAACTTCTTTCAATTTGATCATTATAAAATAAATCTTCACACTCCAGTACATAAGCACGCAAACTAATAGTAGTTTCAACCTGGATACCATTTTTCAAATTTTTATATTGTTTATACAACAGTGGTCTATGTTTGCTGTATTCCAGTCCATGCTCTATCAACAGTGGGTCAGATGGTGGCAACGATCTCAAAGCAACAATCAAAATCATGATAATCTCAAGTAATATATCATCATCATTCTTCCACATTTTGGCGCTTTGGTAGTTATTTAGAAAACTAATTAAAGGCCCCGTCTCTAGATAATTCAAATAGTGTTGCCTTAGGTGGAAGAACTTATTCAATAAATTGATGATTAGTTTGACATTTTCCTGCGACTTTGATTTCGCTAGCGTTTTATTCTTTGTGAATGAATTCGCAGTAGCAACTTTGGACAGCGGTAAAGACGCGTTGGTAGAACCATTGAAAGTAGGATTGTATAACATCGGTAGTTCTCTCTTGAGTTTGATTTGCCTTTTCACTCTTATGAAGTTATCAAACTCACTTACGTCGCTTTTTGTTATAGCTGAAGAAATCATGAATCTGGTAGAGTTAGGGCCATAATAAATGCCAGAATTGGAACTAAAGTTATTATCAAGTGCGTTGTCATTAACTTCACCAGTATCATTAGCAGCTTCAGCATCATCCGTTTCTGATTTGTCCTTTTGTCTTTGATTTTTCAACCTCATATCCTTCAACTTCAGCTTTAGGGCTTCATTTTCTTTCCGGAGGTTCATGATTTCGATTTCTTTCTCATGTGATGAAAAGGATTGTTCCAATTCATTATTTTTTCTCTTGGATCCCTTTAAATCTGAAGAGAATAATCGACACGATCCAGAGTCTGACGCTGCAGGTGGGAGTCTAGCTTTACTTGACGCGGATCTTTTTACTTGAGGCCTCGTCATTTTCTTACTAACAGATATATCAGATGATGGCTCTAATAAATCAGAACTCGAAGAAGGAATGCATTCTGTAGTGGTAGTGGTGGTAGTAGTCGAAGTGGCAATGGTAGATTCTGCTTCCGAGGAAGGAGATATTAGTTCACTTGTTGCAGTACCTGAAAGTGGATTTGGTTGATCTAGAATTAGTGATTCAATTTTTATTGATCTAAATTTAGGAGGATATTCACATTCTCTGTTCTTAATAACACATTGGTTACACGGTGTCAGTTTGTTGCACTTGATCTTTCTTCTACGGCACTCAATACAGCTAATTGGCATCATCATGTAAGAGGTGGTATATATTTCTGAATGTTCAGTTTTATATGATTAAACAATATGATTTGGTGAAAATGTATTAGTATATTAGTATTGCGAACCTTCTTATAACCTATTAAAAAAATTGAAATGTTGCTTGTTAGTTATCTTTAACTACAAGGTGACTCGGTTGTAAGTCAGAGTTTGTAAAAATAGGGGTGTCAAAACCAGCTAAAGAAATCAACAGAAATAAACCTAATTGTTTTGAATTCTACCTATTCAAAGCCTAACTCCTTTTATTAGCTTGGCTTTTATAACTCGAGCTGACAAGTTGTATCTTTTGAAATAATAATAACGTGTCAAGGTTGTTTTTCCAGTAAAATGTCTTGTACGACTTGATTTCCCTCTACAGAGCATCTATTTTCTCCAAGATCTCAGAGTAAATTAAATTATTTCTCGAGGAAGGAAGACGTACATCTGGGGACGAGAACATTATTGCCCAGGAGAACTGAGTGGGTGATACAAGAAAATCGGAGGGTTCTAGGTGCGTTCCAGGTTGTTCTAGTTTGGAATTCACGGGCTGTGATGAAGCTGCGACAACGGCGAGCTACCGATAACTGATACCAACAATTTATTCATAAAGCATTTTTAACCGAAAATATTAACATTCCAAATGTTTGAGGGCAAGAGCTTGATATACAAAATATACACTCTATGATAAAATAGAACAAAAAACATTTCTAGTACTGACTGAATCTGCAGTCACTCTCCAAAACCTCCCAGGCCTGAAGCAAGAGTTATTCAGATGTGCGAAGCGAGACTTTATGGTTCTTCAAAGACTTCATGTTATATTACCATGTTGCCCCGCACCAGCCAAAGGTATTTTTTGCATAACACAAAAACACAGATGATTGATATATTATTGTCCACTTCTCCTCGAAAATTTAGATGGTTGAACGTAAAGAAATTAATAATTTAGAATCCTCTACTGATCACTATTGAGAAGTGATTGGTCGAGGACGACAGAAGATTGCCGTGCAGTAGGAGATATCTCAACGACGATACAGTTTCTTTTAGCGCCTTTCCCAGTCCAATCCCAACAAAACTCTACACCTCCATTTTTTGAGTAAGAGACTAGCATTTTTGATAACTCATCTAAACTGCTGATAATCTGTTGAAACCATTACTATTTGCCCTTTATTTTTAGTTTTAGAAACAACAAGCCATTGTACCCAAAATAATACATTCCAGAGGCCGAAAACAGATCATTATTTTTTGGAGAGTTTTCTTGAAAACCAACCATAACTAAAAATGGAACAGAGTAGCAACTAGTCATAACAAACAAGCATGTGCTGTTGGATACTATTGTTGCTACACTTTTTTATATTCAGCCAGACTTTGATACTTGCTATCCAATCTGATTTGCTTTTTGTTTAGGCAGTTGAGAGGAAAAAATTGAATCCAGATGTATGCAATGTCGCTTATAAACAGTTTGTTTCGTCTCTGGGTTTGTGGTTCAGTTTTAATACGCCATTTAAGTATTTTGAACCAATCCGAAATTAGTATTAGATTTCCGGTTCCACTGACACAGTCAATATTTGCTGATCAGATTAGATGAAACTGTTGATGATATAATATTTCGTCACAAACTAAAGGTTATCAGCGCATTTATTCCCGAAAGAGTCTCGAAGAGCCAAAACTCTTATGTTGGCGCCAGTGCTTATGTTTAACTCTAAATCCAGCTGAATATTTGAAACAAACATAGGAATAACTGTTGAAATTATTTTGCCTGGCACTGTTACTAGATATTACCGCTTGCTTTCATCTGAGTCCAATTTTCAATTCAACCAACTATAAGGTATGGTCTGGCAAACATGGTATAAAAGACCTTGCCAAAGAACCTCAATCGAGAACTATAAAAGTGCCCTGGCATGAAATTTATAATCCCATTCATAACAGAAAAACTGCTAACTTTGAATCAAACTAAATACCAAGAGCTGTCATAGCAGCTTTAGATATCATAGAGTTAGATAGCTAATTATCTTCAGTCATCCACAGGACAAATATTATATGTAGCTTTGCTATAGAGCATTGCGGGTTGTGACTTCAGCAATACTATTTGGTGAGAGTAAAAAGTTGTTATGTCAGTCTTGAGGGTGTTTAATTATTCTGCTATATTTTAGTTTTTATTCGATTAACTATTCTAAATGATTATCGTCTCGACATAATTAGAATCGGCTTCCATTCTCGTGGAACTAAATGCTTCATTACTATCACAATTGTTGTTGTTGTTGTTGTACTCTCAAGATAAGCAGTGTTAGCCTAATATTAGGGAAAGGTCTTGTTTCAAAATGATACATTAAACTGTTTTCCTCGGGCTTAATTAAACAAAATCTTGAATGATATACCAGCTTATCTTCTAATAATAAGCTGTGTTTAAAATACAACGGTTGCTAAAAAGTATGGCATGTTTTGGTTTTGCTCGAGGCCTTATAAACGGGTTAAAACAGCTTCGTTATTGTATACTAATCTGAGATCCACTTATTAATTTTTTATTTAATGGTAATACAAATATATTTCCTACTAAGAATAATGCTATTTAATAGTGGATAACTGTGCAATAATTAAACACTTACAAGTGAAAATTATACGTAAGTAGGGTATAATAAACAGGTTATTGTTTATTATTTAAATTTATTGTTATTATTCCATCTGCATTGAACCTGCTGACATAAATAATAATGCTTTAAAAAAAATCAACGATTCTACTTTTATGACCTGCAACTGTCAAATAATGCTAAGTAGCAAAAGCATATGGAAAAATACTGAAGATTAAGTGTGTTGTACCAGAAGGAAACCCGGTATTCTATATTGGCTTTGAAATTGCGGTTATATTCGGATTTATAGTTCAATAAGATCAAACGTTCAGAGACGGAATCTCAATCATGGTAACCAACCATAAGAAGATACATATATATAAGAGTGAGCTAGATAGTGAATTTTAACAAACTTGTGATATTATTCTTCAGAATACAAAAAACCCAAAAAGAGTTGTAGTCTTATATATTATCAAAGAGAACAATTACAACCTCCTTAGAGTTTTCTGGAGAACCAAGACGGCTCAATGTTTTAACAGTGAAGCCGCCATAACTTGCTTGGAATAGGTAGAGCCGCGGCGGGTGTGCGGGCATATGCATGTTGAAGACTATTTTGAAGCCTACTAATCGTTCTAATCCCTACAATATTATTCATATTCTAGTCAGCTCAGTAGTCCAACTAGTTAGTACATGTATCCTTTCTCTTTGTCACCCTTCTGTCTGTATTGATATAAACACTTTAACACCTTGCTTCGAATCATTGGCTGAACTAGATTTTTGAATACGGTTCCATCATGATCACGGTTGTATATTTCATGAGTTATCCAATCTGACGACTTCTATATCCTTCGCCCCTCTGACTAGGTCACCACGATATCATATCAACCAACAGATTGATTTTCTATTAAAGCATCTTTTTATCTTTCTATTGTTTTAATCCAGGGAACCTTTGGTGGGGTATTCCATTGTAATTTGCACTTTTACTATATGAATAGTATATTTGATAAGTTGGTTGAACTATTATTTCAACTGTTTTACTCCGATGCTCTTTGAAAGCACTACCCCTCGTAAGTTTATTTTTACAATCTATTACGCATTCCAAGCCCAATTATATCTGGTATCCAGTTGTATAATAACTATACCTTATTACTATGATTAAGTCATCAGAGTTCAAAGAAAACCAATTTAAGGGCATAAACTTGTTGTTAATCTACAGGGATTGAAATTCCGCTTTCATTAAATTCATTTCAATTCTTGTATTCAAGACAAGATGATAACTGATATAAAGAAACACCAAAATATAATTCAAATTAGCAAAACCAAACACTTCCGATACACTAACTCTATTGCAGAAAAATAAACCTCTCTTAAGTTGATCTCCACGTCAAGCGTAAAACGTGCACCGCCGTTGAAAATCTCCAAGTTTCAATCCTAGTTTGATAAGTGATTAGCAAGTGAAGAAATTAATCAGTGCTGGGTGAAACAGCATTCCGCAGATATATAGAAAGCAATCAGTCAACTGGATATACAGAGGGAAACAAACTCCCAAAATGTAATAATTCATGCATAATCTAAAGGTTAATATAATTTATCAGGCTCCATGAGTCAACTAAAGACATATTCTGACCCAATATCATCGAGCAGCTCTAAAACGAAATTGGTATAGCTGCATGTTCTATGAAGAATAGTAGACAAAAATTACTTTTTACGCAGGGTAAACAAGGTGAGTATAGAGAAAGAAAATAAGTAAAGAAGTGAAGCAAAAAGAATAGATTCGAACGCATATAGTTGAAATGATCACAAACTGGTAAATGCAGTACTAAATGAAAATGCAAGTTTTGAAAACCAGTAATTCCTCCTAAATCAAAGATAATTTTTCAAACAAGGACAGATGAACCCAATTTTGCAGTTTGACGACTATCGAAATAAACCATCAGAGTTCGCAAGAACGTGATGTCCATCTTCTGGGCTTTGAGAAAGGACTACCTACAGGGGTTTACTCAGGAGATTCACATAAGTAGTTATTCTTCAAAATGATTCATTATTTAGGATTAAGGCCACTAGTTGAAGTATTAACCGACTCTTAAAGTAAAAGTACAAAATTTTCTTCAACCATTTTCACTTCATCTATCAGAAATTATCTTCTGCCTAGCCAGTGTTGGAACCAACTAATTTCCGGCTATCTTATTCGAAAAAAAATACCCGACGTGATGATTTGGAAAGTTGTGCATTTGCAAGTATCCCGATAGATACGTAATAGTGAATCATCTCTACGATTTATCAACATTGCTATATTTTCAAATTTCAGTAGATCTCAATAGTGAATTTTACACTGTTTGGTTTCAATATATCCTAACAGTCAATTCAAAAACTTGGCTCAAGGAGATCAAGCAGGACTATGTGACTAGACCGGAGAACCTCAATCTAACGGCACTATTCTTGAGCATTATTCAATGCGCGACTTGCACACTTGGTACAGGAGGAACTAAATGTTTATTTGGTGGGAGTACTATAGCTTTGTTAGTTCATCACATTGCTTACTTGCTATATATAAATGTTAATTGTCGATATCGTTAGACTAACATAGAAAATCTAAAAAAGTAAATTGGGTGCGATGGGGTTCGAACCCACGCTTTCCGTGTGGAAAATCAGGTAAATCAATCAGAAAATTTACATTGACTTTACAGGAATACTGTACTATTCCCCGATGTTCTTAGAGTATAGTTCAACCCTCCAGGTAGTGTTAGTACCCCCCGTAGTTAATGTATCCTTCTGATCCTGACGCCTTAAACCTCTCGGCCACACACCCGTCATACGTTGAAACTACCAGTTTTGACTTGTTTTTGTTGTATCCAAGCCAAAATTGTGATCTTTCCATTAGTGCTTAGTGTGGTTAAAATTTATCAACGAATCTTTCCTCTTACAGTTTTTCGTTTCAACTTTTTTAGATATTGCTGGTTTGTTTTAAAATAAAGCTACAAATAGATCACTTGTTTATGCCAGGAAGCAACTCTTTAATTTTATTTTGTCCTAGTAGGATGTTGCCTACTCAGTTTTGGTTAGAAAGCAACCTACAGAGCTACTCTCTATAACTAAGGATATCCAAATTAGTGATTAGGATAAACCAAATTTTCTGTCCTTGAGCTGTGAAAATATCAGTTGAATTTCAAATTTTGTAATTTAATTTTGAAGTTTAGAAAGAAATTTAGCTTGAATCAACTGAAGAACACCCTCGTTAGTAGTAAGACGATTTATCTGGTATCACAATTGATCCTTGAAACATTAATAAAAGTAAAAAACTAAATGGTTAATTCTCTCAGCATTAACAAAACTTCAAATCAGAAGACTTAATCTATCAAAACCTTGTTGTAAACTTTTTATCAGTTGGCACAACCGTGAAAACAAATGTTTGTTCGTTGTAGGTCACTAACTGCAATTCAGCAACGTAGGTGGCGTGCGCAGTAACGCCTTTGAGCCCCGCAAAGATACAACTCTTGCCTGTTTTATCTTTCTTGCCAAACAGGAGAAGCGCTATATTATGCTTTTTTTTATTTACAACCATGTGAATATGAGTTGTGGTTTATAATTAACCAAGACATCGGCAGGATCAGTTTTTTGTAAATGAGTAAAGCGGAAGAAGAACTGGGAATTTGATAAAATCAGTAGGAGAAACTGAAGGGTTTGAATTAAAGTTGCTGCTAAAAAAAAGGGGTTCCTGTCACACCTATATATGGGAGTTTGATGATAGAAGGTAAATATAACTATTACAATTACACATATCCAAGTCTGAAATAGACAAGAAAATGGTACTGGGATTATCAATTAGTTATAAGCTTATCAATGGCCCTCTACCATGCAACCAACTTACCTAGGGAAGTGAAGCGCATGAGCTTCAATAAAATAGGTGAAGAACATGTTCGAAATGTCCAATCTATCTACAGGTAGTTAATACACCGTTATATCAAGCATAACGAAGATTATATCCTCTGTAATTACATCTATTATTTTTCAGGGTCCTCATCCAACTTTTAGAGAAAAACGTGTACAACGTCCATTAGTATCTTAGTAAGCACCAATAGGATGGCATTTGTATTTATTCTAAGCACATTGATCAACTATCAAAATGATGATCACTTATCGTATCAACAGCGGATTGCATTGCTTAGTAAGACACTACCTTCCCGGCGTCCCAAAGCCTAACTGTTATATTTTGTTGGATACTCAGCCGATATTCACATTTCTGGTTATTTAACTTCACAATTCATTTAGGCTATAGCAGTTACTTTCCAGGTATTTGGTACGTCTGTTTCATTGCAGAAACCGTTGTAAAGTGTCTTTATCAAGAGGTCAAGCTAGATAAATGAGCACTTGCATAATTGGGGACGCAAAGGAGGCGTGATCCTATCACTTGATTCCAACAAGCAACTCACATCACTTTCTACAAAGAATGCATGCTGCTTATTGAACTATCAAGTGCTGATGCTGATGACGTAATTCCTAGAAATCAAGTTTTTATCTAACAGGCAGGGAGGGAATGCTTCTAGCGCTCGCCGTTTATATCTTATTTCAATTATTACAAAATTCCTGCTGGGAGCGGGATACAGTATTAGGGGGGCTTCCTTAAGAACCATTTATATATTTATATAACCCTAACCAATTCTGAATTCAAACAACTCCACCATAGCTTATTTTTACTCTTTTTTCATTATATCCAACCCGAAATGTTTTCCAGGCAATTGCTAAAATTGTCATCTACTAGGATCCCAAGTTCAGCTTTCATAGTTGCGACCACACCGGTCAGGTTTTTAACTTTTGATGCTAATTCTCAACCAAGGTTGAGAATTGGATCTGTTGTTCCAAACTTCAAAGCACCTTCTACCAAAGGTGACATTGAATTCCACAACTTCATTGATGATTCTTGGACCATTCTATTTTCACACCCAGCTGATTTTACTCCTGTTTGTACAACTGAACTCGGAGCTTTTGCCAAATTGAAGCCAGAATTTGATTCTAGAAACGTCAAGTTGATCGGTTTATCAGCTGAAGGTGTTCAAAAGCACGATGCCTGGATCGAAGACATCAAGGATATCTCATTAGGAGGAAAAAATTTTGAATATCCAATCATTGCTGATGAATCAAGAGAGGTTGCATACTTGTTTGATATGGTTGACGAAGAAGGTTTTAAAAACTTATCTGGTGGTATTGTTGAAACCATCAGATCTGTGTTTGTTATCGATCCCTCAAAGAAAATTAGATTAATAATGGCATACCCTCCATCATGTGGCAGAAACACCTCAGAAATTTTAAGAGTTGTTGATGCTATGCAATTGGCTGATAAGAAGGGTGTTGTTACTCCAATAAATTGGGCTGTTGGTGATGATGTTATCATCCCCCCAAAGGTTTCAAATGAAGATGCAAAGAAGAAGTTTGGCGACTTTACTGAAGTTAAACCATACTTAAGATACACTAAGGTTTAACAAGCTACCTGAATCAGTGGTTTTGGAAATCCAACTTCGAGCCGTTCAAAAATTAATCAGAGATATTTCCATCTACTGTTCTTTAAGAAACCATTGACTTTTTATTTTTACTTTTGTTTTGGTTTGATATTCTATCAGTATAATATATTCACTGCAGTTTACTCAGCGAAGCCCTATTTATCTTTAGAGTGACAAATTGATTTAATAAGTTGACAAAATTTAATCATAGTAGCCTGTGCCATTCTTCAATGGGTGTCGTCATTAACCAAACGCACATTCATTGCAACTATAGATGCAGATCTTTTAAATCTGGTTTTGCGTTATAGTCGGTAAAACTATGCAACAATAGTGAAAATCTCACTGAAAAAATAGTATGTAGATAGGGGATAGTTTAATGCCATCTTTGTATGGCGGAATAAGCTTGCAACTTTGCCATTGTCGTAGAGGTGGTTCACCCTAATCACGCGATTTTAAACCAATAGAGGCCATACAAAGAGGAAGAAGGTAGGCCTCTCGTCTTCTCCTCTTGATAAAAATTTTCCGTCTGAAAAAAGATCCGCCAGAAAACCCGGCTCCCGTTGAAAAACCAGCCCGCGATGTAATGTATATTTCGCGGGGAACAAGTTAGTGAATTAGACTAGTATAAACTGATTGGTAGAAGAAGATTGTCGGTCAGAGATTGATAAAACACACAGAGAAATAACTTTTGACACAACACTAGCTGAAGACTATCTTTATAAGCTACTTTCACAAAACCTCCAACTGACCCGAAGCAAGTGAAAAAAAACTATAATAGTCCACCCTCCAAACTCGTAGTGGAGAATTAAAATATTCAAAGATCAAGGTTTTGTTATTTTTCTCAAGCAAAACTTACATTGCTTCTCTCATTTAACGTTACCAAAATTGTTTTCTCAAAGAAACACTCAAACTTACAGGTATAGAGGAACCTAATCTCGAGATACTATAATTACGAGATCCCTTATCAGACCCATCTATTCAATTTAATTTTAGGTTTAAGGTAGGATTTGAACATTACAAGTCTAGACCTGTTTCTGAGAATTTTGTCGATCTCCGAGAATTTTAACTTTAATTCAAATGTATAACAGTTACCAAAAATTGATCTGCCTTTTTTTTACTTGAACTAAAACATCTCAATTTGATACGTATCAAACTTTTAAACAACCAAAAATGTCAGCTCATCAAATTGCCAGCGAGGATCACAGTATTGTGAATATCACTCCGAAGATTGAAGACGATGGAAAACTTCTACCACCAAATGAATCAGATTCTCACTCTATTCATGCACAAAAAACCATTAAACTTGCTTCTGGCAAAAGAAAGTCCCCAATATCTGACCCAAAACAATCAAAGAAAAAAAAAGAAGAAGGTTTTACACCTGCCCCATTCACTCCAACAGCAATATCAGTAGGTTCTTCCAACCCACCGGCGGCCGGGCATCGACCAGTTACATCATGCACGCACTGTAGACAACACAAAATAAAGTGTAATGCATCCGAAAGATTCCCAAGCGCTTGTTCTAGATGTGAAAGAATGGATTTAAAATGTGAAGTTGATCCCCAATTTAGACCTAAAAAAGGATCACAAATACAATCTTTAAGAAACGATGTCGATGAATTGAGATCAAAGATTGAATTCTTAACTAGAAACGAGAGCCTAATATCAAAGGTAATGCTAAAATCAACTCCAACCTTTCTACAGCGAGATCAAGAAAGACTAGAGGTAGAGAGCTCATCAAGATCACCTTCATGTGTTGGCCCTCCAATGGTCGTGAAGACTCACCTCCAAAAGGATCCTACGTTGCTATCAGCTGAAGCCAGATCCAATTCAATCCCACTAATAAATGATTCAACCACAAGTAAAGATTCTTTACCACTAGCTTTAGAAAGTGCAGTGAGAAAGACGGCCGAATCACCGCACGATTTTACACACTCACAGTTGTCTGTTGGTCCTAAAAGAACGTTTACATCGTCAAAAAATCCAATGAAACTTACGTCATCTTCACCAGCGCCAGCACCAATACCAATACCTAATACATCAATTACTGAATTCAACTTAGGGGATGTTAAAATCACTCTAGAAAAAGCTACAGAACTACATCAAAGATTCACAACAAATTACCTTCCCTACCTGCCGATCATGGTTTCACATGATTGTGTTCAACTATATCAGCAATCACAATTACTATTTTGGACTGTTATGTTAACAGCATGCCTTTCTGATCCAGAACCGAAGTTGTACATGTCTTTGGCTTCATTAATCAAACAATTGGCTATTGAGACCTGTTGGATACGGACACCAAGATCCACTCATATTGTTCAAGCATTGCTAATTTTAGGTACTTGGCCACTACCAAATCAAAAAGTTTTAGACGACTGTTCATACAGATTTGTAGGTTTAGCAAAGAATCTGTCATTACAACTAGGTTTACACCGAGGTAAGTTTATCAGCGAGTTCTCAAGAACTCAAGTTGCATTACCCGATGCGGAGAAATGGAGGACAAGAACATGGTTGGCTGTGTTTTTTGGTGAACAGTTTTGGTCCTCGAATTTGGGCTTACCTCCTTCCCTTCAAACTGATTTTTTGTTAGAAAATGCACGAGTTGATCTAAGCTTACCTAAAAATTTTAGGTGTCTTCTAAGTTTGGCCATTTTTCAAGCAAAGCTGGTAAGCGTTATGGGATTGAGTGTTACTAGTCCAGATGGATTAATGGAACCTAAGAATAGAGCTGGTGCATTGTCCATTCTAGAAAGAGAATTGGAAAGACTCGCATTCAAATTGCAAATTGATGATATCGTAGTTGAAATTTATTACTTATATGTTCAGTTGATGGTTTGCTGTTTTGCCTTCTTGCCGGATACTCCTAGTGAAGACCAAACAAAATATGTTACACAAGCTTATTTATCTGCTACTAGAATTGTTACTATCATGTCGAAATTAACAGAGATCAGACAGCTCACAGAATACCCTATCTATGTTAGACATTCTGTAACGGTGGCTGCTTTTATTTTGTTCAGGTTGCATCTAACACCATATTTGTTACCCAAATACATTGACTCTGCTAGACAATCAATTTTGACAGTCCATAGATTGTTCAGAAACATGTTGGCTGCTTGGAAAGATGTTGAAAATGATATTAGTAGAACTGCCACAGTTTTAGAAAAGTTGAACTTTGTTATCATAACTAATGCTGAACTATTCACTGAATCTGAGGGTATTATTGTTAGAATGAGATCCCATCTGACTGGCTCATTGTTTTACGATTTGGTGTGGTGTATTCATGAGGCAAGAAGGCGTCTGCAAGTTGAAGCACAAAACAAAAAGGATGGAAAACCATTGAACATTGATAAACCTAAGTCAAATAGAAGAGCATTACCTTTACCATTTTATAATCAAATAACAAAAGATAATTTCACGGCAATTACCACAACAACACCAAGTGGTACAACAGTTACAACGTTAGTTCCAACTGATCAGGCCATTTTGAATGCTAAGGCATCTGCCACAGCTGCTGGTTTATCAGATCCTACAGAAATTAATGGTATTCCTCTCGCAATGCTAGAAGCTACAGGATCACTCTCAAAACCTGGTTCAAATTCTGCCTCACAGTCAATGAAATCTCAACAAAAAGGTAAGAATTCGCCAAAAAAGATTCAAGGTGCAATTACCACACAGCAGCAACAGCAACAGCAACCTCAACAGCATCAGCTAGTTCACGTCAAACCAAAGAAACAATCAAAACCTAGACAAAGAAAAAAAGATGTCGTAAAAAATTCAGAACACCAAGCTCCTTCTAAGGAAAGTTCAATAATGAGAACACCTTCCACAACATCTATAGCAGCGGCGGCCAATGGTATGATTCCTCCTCCATTGTTTCCATCAACTGCAGCAAGACCCAACAATACACTCGAGCAGGCAATTCAGCTTAATCCAACAGAACGTGTGCCTATGCAATCAATCACACCACCTTCTCAACTTCAGCAAAGACCAGCAAATGCATCTCAACAACAAGCAACACAGCAACCGCAGACATCAACTTCTTCGCAACTCCAACAGCTTCAGCAGCATATATCTTCTTCGTACTCTCCATCAACAAATAATACCGGTAATAGCAATTCGTATCCCAACTCCGTGAACCAATCGCCTGTTAACACCGATCTGGTTAATAACAACTTTATTGATTCTATCTTCCAGCAACAAGGAGGTGAAAACTGGATGGAAAATGGGGATGATTTCTTAGGTTGGTTTGATATTAACATGGCACCAGAGTTCTAGGTATCTCTTTCTGTGTTCAGTTTTTAGTTTCTCCCATTTCTTTTAGGTTGGTGTATGAATTTATTATTTATTTATCTACTTATTTTGTA
This sequence comes from Ogataea trehalophila, assembly GCA_003707645.2. NCBI lineage: Eukaryota > Fungi > Ascomycota > Pichiomycetes > Pichiales > Pichiaceae > Ogataea > Ogataea trehalophila. The sequence goes on from PPKI02000037.1 coordinate 116,881, forward strand.
TCAGTATATTCTTTCTTACTAATGATCGGATCCATGTGATATTGCCTTCTAATTTTGAATACGTACACGCATATTTGGTCTAGGTATCAGAATGTAGTGAAAGCAAGATAGCAAAGATGGCAGATTATATAAATTCAAATATAAACAGAACGTAAAAACAAGTAGAGCACATTAATAGAAGCAACCACATCGCCACCTTCTTAAGGTGTAGATAATATGCGATATAATCACAAAAAAGCAGAAAGAGGCCAGAAACAAACAAAAACAAGCAAAAACATCAAGCGTCATCCTCATTGACATCCAACTCATCAGTTGGGTCTATAATACCACCTTGTCCTAGTGCAAAAACAGTTTCACTTTCTGCCAAACAAGGGCTGTCATAAATCTTACAAATACGATTTGCGCCTCTTCCTTTCTTAAAATACAACCTTGTAGTTGAAGAATGTGCCACAATATTACCACCAATTGGCTTTTTCGGATCTGGGTTAAAAATTGCTCCACCATCAACCTGAGCGACAACTTGATTGGTGATCACAACGGCAATACCGAATTCGTCAGCTAGTCTTTGTAGCATTCTCATGAACTTGGCGACGTGCATTTGACGAGCACTTAACTCGCCTCTACCACTGTAGTCAGTTCTATATAATGCCATGATAGAATCCACGATTAACAAGGAAAATCTCGAAGTTGTCATCATATCAGCAGCTTGGTTAAGCAACTGTAATTGATGATCAGCATTATAAGCTCTAGCATATGCAACGTTATCCAATGTTTCATTTTCATCAAGACCAAACCTTCTAGCAATAGCAACCAATCTGATCGGTCTGAAAGTACCTTCTGTATCAATATATAAACATTTACCCTCACCTCCACCAATATCAACAGGCAACTGACAAGTAACTGCCAGAGTATGACATAACTGAGACTTTCCTGTTCTGAACTCACCGAAAACTTCAGTAATAGCACCTGTTTCGATCCCACCGCCCAATAAAGTATCTAGTTGTTTCGAGCCTGTGGTCAAGCATATCAGTTCTGACCTTCTGTGATGGAATTCAGTAGCTGTTGTGAAACCAAGCGGGACAATCTTAGATGCTTCGGCCATGAGTTTATCAGCCTTTAGATCAGATATGCCTTTCACCGCCATCAAATGTCTCTTTGGTGTATATGCTATTGATTCAACGGTATGAAAACCTGCCTCTTTAAGTTTCTTGATATCATTAGGAGTAATCCCATTGCCGGTGAGTTGAGTAATAGCAGCTGGTCCAGTAGAATATTCATCGTCCTCTTCCTCTTCCACTCCCTCTTGCAGTTCAACGGAGTGGATCACAGTTGCCTCTTGTTGTTGGGAAATAAGGTTCATTTCGCCTTGAGTCATATGTCTAGTTATTGATTTTGTTTATAGTGTCTTGACTAACTAAATTCAACGGTATTTTTAACTATTCTAATAAAATCTGTTGCTTTCAATATAACATAAAGCTGCTATAAGAGCACCTTGAAGTTGGCATGATACGAAAACGACAACAACGCGAAAAATGGTTTTAGTATTTAAGGAGTAGGGAAAGCGAGAGATCATGGGAAATCGCTTATCAGCAAAAAAAACCATAAAAGAGGAAACTAATCCTTGTTTGATTCCAGTAGTCGTCGATTCTATAGTAAAGTAGTAAAAATCTCGTTGCTGAAAAGAAATCAGAGCTTGGACAGCAGCAAGTAATTCCACTCAGTACAATACAGGTAATTTGTACGACCTAATATTTGCTACCAACCAGCCTATAGACCACAACGTAAATGCATTCAATACACTAAAGCATCCCATCAATTTCGACCCGTCTAAAAAGCTGAAACACCTGTCTGCGCGTCAAAATTAGCTTCCAAGCCCTTCTGATGGTAGTTTTTTCGAGCGTAGTTGAGATAAATATTTTGTATAACCATACTTACTTATACTAACAAACACTATCGATCTTGTATGAAGTTACCATTTGCGAGCATATCACATTGCACATTACTGTTAAGTGTCTTGAAACATTTTTATTATTAATCAGTTAGTTTACACCTTTTAACTCTCTTATAGTCGTCAAACAAAGGGCCATAGATACTTAATAAACAGGCTAAAATGGGTAGAGCAAGCGATAACTCCTCCTCAGATCATCGATTTCATTATGACATGGAACTTCAATCCTCAAACTCAAGCAGAAATTCAGATGTTTTGGATAGTATCAATCAATTCTCCATTGATGAAGAAACGAATGGCATTGTTTACAAGTCAGGTAACTCTAAACATGTAGCCTTATTAGCTGACCATGCTGGTCCATTTACTATGAAACAGAAGATCAACGCAATATTCAGTTCACACAAAAATAAAAAAAGAACACTTGTTTTCACTGGTTTTATCTTCCTTATTTGGGGTATTTTGGTAATTGCATTTGCCAGGTCTGGTAACATGACAAACACTAATCTATACCATCCTGAGGTTGGTAATGGTACAGATGCTTATGATGAAGCAAAACATAATGTTGGCCAAAGCAAGACTGACAACACAAGGTCTAAGAGCAAAACTGGTGGAATTATTGGAAACCCAAATAGTAAAACGCCAATGAAGATGTCATTAGAAGATGAAAGATTAGGGTTGTACTACACTTTCCAATACGGCGCCTTGTTCGTTAATAATGCAGGGATTACCACTGAAAATGATGAAGGCTATTATGTTCACAGAGCGGGTTCTATGGAATTATTGAAAAAGGCATCCGACTCAACTTATGAAAAGATGTTGTTTGCTGGTGGCACCAATGAAATTAAATTTGGTGAAAAAAAGTACAAAGTTTTTCTTTCACAAATATCTTCGGAGTTAGATAAAGCCCTAGTTGTCTCTGATTGGGAACAAGAGTTTAGACACTCTAGTTTTGGTAGATACTTTATGTTGGACATTGATTCTGGCACGATGGAACCTATTTTTTCTGAGAAAGATGGCAAGGTTCCAAAGATAAGCTTTGCTCAACTATCACCAAAAAATAACTTTGTCACTTTTGTGTATAAGCATAACATTTATGTGAAGGAGTTGACATCAGGCAAAACTACGCAAGTTACTGATGATGGCTCAGATGAAATTTTTAATGGTAAACCTGATTGGGTCTATGAAGAGGAAGTGTTGGGTTCCGATAAGGCGGTTTACTGGTGCCCTGATGAATCACACTTTGCTTATATAAAATTTGATGACACTAATGTTCCTGAATATAATCTTGAATTTTTCAGAAACAAAAAGTACCCAGAAGTTGAAAAGTTGAAGTATCCTAAGCCAGGTTTTGTTAACCCACTCCTCAGTGTGAACGTTTATTCAGTCGAACAACAAACTACTGACTCAATTTCTCATGGTGATTCCAAATTGGGAAGAGACTTTGTCGTTTACCAAGTGGCCTGGATTACTTCGAATCAGCTACTGATTAAAGAATCAAACAGGGCTAGTAGACTAGTTGATATTAGGGTTTATAATTCCGCCGATAAATCATCCTCTGTTGTTAGATCGATTAACACAGCAGATTATGACGGTTGGTATTTGAACAACGGTAACATTTATGTCCTACCAGATTCTGTTGGTGGATATATTGACTCCATTGTTGTTGACTACTACGACCACTTAGGTTACTTTGAATCTGCTACTGCCATTGAGCCCAAGATCTTGACAAGGGGTGAATGGGACGTCATGACTGGCGTTTTAGGTTACAACAATATCGACGATGTGATTTACTTTATTGGAACTGCGGGTAATGCTTTAGAAAGGCAGATTTATCAAGCTAACTTGAAAATCGGTGCCGAATCTGTTAAAGCTTTAACTGATACTTCGATGGTTAGTTCATACAGTTTAACTTGCTCTGCTGGTGGTAAGTATGGTTACATTACCTATAGCGGTCCAAATCTTCCAACCAACAAACTTGTTGACATGTCCTCCATCTCTACAGACTTCAGTGTTTATGAAAATATTCAAAACTTGAACATGGCTAAGCAAACTGAAGAAAACTTGAAAAGTTACTTGGTTCCAACAAAGCACTACTTTGCAGTCATTTTGGAAGATGGTACATCAATTGATGTTGTCGAAGTCAAGCCAGCTAATTTTGATCCTTCAAATAAGTATCCAATTTTGGTTGCAGTATACGGTGGTCCCGGTTCACAAAAATTGAACTCGGAATTTAGTTTCTACTTTGATGAAATTGTCGCTTCAAATCTTGAAGTTATCGTTTATTACATTGATCCTAGAGGCACTGGTGGGCGTGGCTGGAAGTACAAGTCACACGCTAAGGATAAAATTGGTTATTGGGAGCCCCGGGATATCACTGAAACAACACAAAGATTAATCATAGACAAAGGCTACATTGATGATACAAAGACTGCTATTTGGGGTTGGTCTTATGGTGGCTTCACTACATTAAAGACCTTAGAATATGATCGTGGTACCACATTCAGATATGGTATGGCAGTTGCTCCAGTTACAAACTGGTTATTGTATGATTCGATTTATACTGAAAGATACATGAACACACCAACCGAAAATCCGGGTGGGTACAACAACTTTTCTCAAATCATTGACATCAGTGCATTCAAGGATGTGACCAGATTCTTGATAATGCATGGTACCGGTGACGATAATGTTCACATTCAGAATACGATGCATCTGCTGGATAAGTTTGATCTTTTCCAAGTTGAAAATTACGATATGCACATCTTTCCCGATTCAAACCATAATATCAACTACAACAATGCTAACTCTATTGTTTATGATAAGTTATTGAACTGGTTGGAAGAAGCATTTGATAACAAGTTTGTGTGAGTACTTTCAAAGGACTCGTTACTTCACTTCGTAAGGGATATAGATGTGTAAAGGGGTGTAAGTTGCCCAGGTTGGGTTGTATATATGTATAGCTTGCCTTTGAAATTAACGCTGTAGCCCCAGGTATTAAACCTTTAAGGCGAGAAATTCAGGTATAAAGCGAGTCATTAAATCAAGAAGGTGAAAGGTAACTAACTAGCGTAGGTAGGGGAAAGATATACTTAGTTAGCCGGCCAAAAACTCTTTGAATTTGTTGTTGTATGACCATAAAGAAGGATGGGTAAGCTATAATAGCTTACTGATCAGCTAGGTAATATCCACAATCTTTATTACGTTATATAGTTATATATAGTCTATTTTGATGTACCATTTACTTTAGTTTAAACATCTGACTTGAATTTTATAGATTTCCAAATTGTTATGAGTAACAAAAGAACCAAAGCGAGTGGCATCTTAGCCCACCTAAACAACATAGAAGTAATAAACAACTCATGGAAAAAATAGTAAGGCAACAGTTTATAACTGTTTAGTCTGGTTAGTTTGGCTTGGAATAGTTCAAAGTTCCACATTTACCACAAGTTCTAGCATCCATATCACCATCGAATGCCACTATTGCATCTTTAACTTGGGTACCTAGATCAGAACAATAGAACTCAACTTCATAACAAATGTTTCTACAAGTTCTACAGTACCATCTTAGTTTGTCGTTAACGCCTTCTGGTCTATCTTGTTCTAGGACAATACCGATAGTATTGGCAAATCTAACTGGACTGTGGGGAATGTTACCAGGTAGTAAAAAACTTTCACCGTCTTTGATATGAACGTTCCTGAATTCCCCATCATCAACAACTTTCAAAACCATGTCACCTTTATACATGTAGAACCATTCAGGGGTCTGGTTCACGTGGTAATCTGTGCGTTCGTTTGGACCCCCCACTATCATCACTGTGAATCCACCACGGTGAAGACAGAAGTTGTTAACCGGTGGTTGGAGCAGGTGCTCGTTTTCACTGGTCCATCTTTTTATGTCTATTGGTTGCGGTAGCATTTTTTTTGTCTTAGTAATTATGGGCAGAATTAGATTGAGCTAGAGGCAAAATTTATGCTTTCACTTAAAGTTGAGAAACGTTTAAATGTTAAATGTGAAAAATCATAAGAATGCAAATGAGTCGTAAGCGTTCCATCGCCATTTTCAACATACGTTCCACTAAAGATGGGCCAATTGGGTGTCTGACCGGGGAATGGCTAAATGACAAAGCAGGCTTCGCTACTGACACTGCAAATTATGTAATACACCCGCACAGCAAATTATGTAATAACGTAGGCATGAGACAGGAGATGCCTCTGTATAGAAGTAAGTAGCTTACCACTGATCTCAGACCTGCTCCATGGGTGGCTCCATGATAGCATAAAGAATCAGATAAAGAACTAGATAACAAGAAGAAAGAGATTTTCTTCTAGTGGAAAAGGAATGTAGTTTCTGTAGTAGAAAGTAACGCGTTTCCTACGGTAAAGTATGGCAAAAGAATGGACAGATTTGATTATGTCATTGTATTATTATATAATATATTATGCAATTTGTGGTGCCAGCACTAAAGTCTATGTTGTCCCTATCAATTCCCAATTAACCGCTTTAGACTACGTCAGCAAAGTAATCAGTATTCAAGATTCAAAGTGGCTCGAATATGTTTCAATACTTCCAGCCTCGTTTCTTTGTGTACGACAGCAACCCAAAGTAGCACTGTTCGTTATCAACCAGCTCTCATTATTCTCCTCAAGAACTAAAGATTGATCAGATAAGATGGAGAATTGTAAATGTTACCACTTACTAAGTTGATGGCAAATACATTGAAATTTTTTATTTTTGTTAGAAGATCATCCATCTGATCACTGAAATTACGCTACTCTTTTTATTAAATAGTAATTATAATACAAAATGGTTGGCACAGTAGCAGAAATCATAGCTGATGCTAACCCACTGGAATACTCATCTAGTAACCTGTATATACTGTTTTTCTTTCAAGCAATAATTATCATTGTTTGTGTCCAATCGATATATATACTGTTATCGTGGATCAAACAACCAAGAGTTATTGCTGAATTCATTATAGGTATCATTCTAGGACCGATAGTGATGGGTCATAGCGCAAATTTTACGGATACAGTTTTTGCAACAGAGTCGATTGCAGGTTTAACAATTATGGCCAACGTGGGCGCTTGCTTACTATTATGGTTTGTTGGTTGTAAGGTTGATATCCAGTTTATCAAAAAAGAACTTCAAGATTGTTTAATCGGTTGGTATCTTTAACATGGCAGTTCCCTTCGGTTTCGGTTGTGCTCTATCGATTGGATTACGAGATGAGTACAGAAAGCATGATGAATCGTGGTTAGAGATCAATTTTACAATTTTTATGGTATTTATAGCTGTTGCTATGTGTATCGCTGCACTCCCTGTCTTAGTAAGCATCTTGACAGGATTAAGGTTGGTTACAGATAGAGTTGGTGTGATTGTTTTAGCTGCCGGTATTAGGTTGGATTTTATTGGCACTGATTATCAATCTGGCAAACTCCGAAAAATCAGAAACGACAGCTTATATTTGTCTCGTCACTATTGGTTGGTGTTTAATTATTGTTTATCCAATTAGGTTTTGAAAGTTAGATTGAAAGAAATCGATAACCCTAATGGCCTCTCTCAATTAGGCACAATGATTATTTTAACATTGATACTTGCTCTGCGTTCTTGATTGGTATTATTGGCCATCCGATATTTGGTGCTTTTATTAGCGGTACTATTTTTCCAAGAGAAAATAACAATTTCATTGCATCAGTAGAAAGAATTGAGGATTTGGTTAGCATATTCCTTGTCCCGCTTTATTTTTTTTTTGCCTTGGCTGGTTTGAGTGTTAACTTAGGCTCTTTGGATCAAGTTATCGATTGGGCTTATAGCTTATATCGTTGGTATCATTTCTGTTGCTTTGGCGGGTAAGATATTTGGTTACAAAATTCCATGGTTTGTACTCGAGCTAATCGTTGACTGCTATTTTGATATGGTGTAAGGGTATTGTGGAAATCACTTTTTTAAGCACTGGTTGGCAAGCCGTAATTGCACAAAAAACATTTTCAATGTTTATCTCAATGGCTTTACTTACTCTTTTGACAGTTCTAATGGCATTACTGGTGTACCCACACACTTACAGAAACGAAGACCAAAGTAAAATAAAAGAAAAGGAAAAAGCTGAATTGGAGAAGAGAAGATAGTCGACTTCATATTTGGGGCCATTTCTTGCAAGAAGCATTAAAAATTATGGAAGTGCTATTTTTGATAAATCAGTTTTACCAATTGATAATCTTGAAAGTTTTCCTGAGAACTTAGGTTTATTAGATCATCTATCGATTCCTCCAAGTCACTAATTCATGGAATCAATATCAAATCGTTAACTCAAAGAACTGCTGATTTGTTGCATGCCTCGATGTTAAAAGAGGATAACTATAAATCTTATGTGCATCGTTTGGATTCGACCTTAACTATCTTGAAATTTTTTAGTGACCTAAATGCCATTCCATTCTCTTTAGAGATTATATTTTCGTTGCCCGAAGATTGCCTCAAAACAATGTCACTGAATTCCGGCATTTCCAATAATGCTTTGTTGATTTTAACTGTCAACAACATGAATATTACGCAAACCCTGGGATCCTAAGTGAATTTTTTTGGTACCTTATCCAAACTGACAGAACTCCACAAATGTTTGTTCGTCAACAACAATCAGCAAATAAATTTTAAAAATCTTATTGAAGATGAAATATTGAGTATCTACGAATCGGCTAGGGATACCCCGTCAAATGAAACTATCCTCAACCCTAGTTCCTTTTCATTTACACCGCTCAACTTGATTTTGAATATTACCAAAATGGGTTCACAAGCTCTAATTGCATTACAGAAATTTAGCATAATGGTGAACCACAAGCACATTACCGTTAGTAACATAATCGTGGAATATTCTGATAAGATATTGGATGTCCTTCACGCTAATGAATCGATCCTTAAAAATACTAAGGTTAATATAAGTAGTCATAAACGCAAAGCTGAACTTGTCGGAAGGGGACGTATGGAAACTAACATGAGCTTTGTCGATTTCGTTAAACTTAATTACAAACTAGCTCACTCTAATAATAATTATTTGGTTCTAGTTACAGATAATGAACAACGGAAGTTATTTGGTAAGGAATTAGTTGGTCACAATAATAAGATATTAGTTCTCTATTGGTAGCTTACTTGGTATGTTTTGCTTGTTTCTTTTTGATTCATCTGTGCTCCCTTTTTTTTGGATAACTTAGCACTAATATTCAAATTTGCTTTTTGCTATATAGTGTGATATATACTTTCTTATTGGCTTTCATGATACCATCGAATAAGAATGATGTTCGTTGCTAGTTTTGAGGTTCTGCTTGTATTCTTAATTGCAACTTTTTGTGGTTGCTTGATTTTCTTTCATGATTTGTCTACATAGAGTCGTACTTTAACACAATTGTTGATTAATATATTCATTGAGTTTAGTAGGTCATATAGTTTTCATACATATGGTTATCAGCTGAATGGCTAACCGCTCAACGTGACTTCTGAATCTCGCAACTTGCTCAAGGCAATCGATATCCAACATGATCAAAATCACGTGACAGTTACAAATGTAATGTTATACTTGAGCATTCCTTACTTTATTCTCCGATAAAATCGAAAATCTCAAAAGAGTTAACGTTAGTTAGTTGAGGTAGGTACCTTTATTATATAACGAGTGTCCAGTGTACTTTTCTGGCAACAATCAACTTGTGTCTCACTCGAATTCTAATTATGCAAAAAATAGTATTTTCTACTTTGCAATGTTTTGTGATCTGCTGTTTGGCTGTGTCAAAAGTATAAATGCCGTCATATCTCCTGAAATTATCTAGGGCAATCTCATCCTTTTTGTATCTGCCACAATCTACTTTATTAGTTCTTAGTAAACCTTAGTTGCTTCATTCATTGTACATATATTAAATTTTCACTATAGTCCAAATGTTAGATAGACTACCAATGGAACTCCAAGTAAAAATTTCGGAGAATCTTCCGCAAAGTGACTGTTACCATCTATTACTCACAAACCGATCATTACGCCAAACCAACATTAAAAGACTCTACAGATCCGTTATTATTGATGCGAGCAAGTTATACTATTATAAGGAATTGGAGCACTTCGATGATTTGAGAATCCTTAATGGTAGTGAGGTTAAATCTTCAATAATAAAGACTACCTACGGACTGAAAAGCTTTGTGAGAACCATTCAGAACAGTGAAAGAGGATTAGGATCCCTAGTTGAACTGTTAGAAATAAACAAGAATTTACCGGGTATAGAAATTGAATCAATAAAGATAATCAAAATCCTGTTGGGTAATTTGAACTCTTTAATAGCGTTAAAAATCAACTACAACTCATGCTTTACGAACACTAACGATCTCATCAAACTAATCCCAAGTCATAAACTAATCTCTGTGAGTTGTGATACTTTGCTGGCGGATAGTTTACTAAGTAGCTACAATTTGAAAGATCTTACACTAACTGATTTCGGATTTGACTTGAATATAAATAGGTTTCAAAATTTGACCAATTTAAGTATAAATAAATCTAATATAGCAAATTATCCTATAAGATACTGGAAAAGTAGAATAGGTTATAATTCAAAAGAAAATGGTTTAATGGATAAGGATTTAAGACTTGAAAATTTATTCAAAAGTATCAAGTCTGGGAAACAAAAACGATTGAAGTTGAACCGCTTAAGAATAAATAACATTTTTTTGAGTTCAACAGATGCCAAAACTTTAATAAAAAACATCGATTTAGAAAACTTAAAGGTTTTAGAGCTTGTTGAAATTTCCGAACTCATCGGAAGCCAAATTTATACAAATGACGTTACCGCAAATACTGAATTGCTTAACCATATGAATCCAACCGCGTTCGGAGAAATCAATTTTCAACAACGAAGACAAATTGTTGACGGTGTCCCCTCATTACAAGAGCTGGTTAATACTGATTGTTTCTTGATGCACCTAAAACCATATTTATATAACCTTGATAGTATTGCATTGGATTTTTATAATGATTTCAAAGACTTTGGTGCCCATCTTATTGAGTCAATTGATGACTTGAAATTCGTTTATGTGAATTTAAGATGGAACAACAATAAACAATTATACTCCAATACGACGCTTAGCAAGTTGTTATTCGATCATTTGAGAGCAATCTCCAAACATACGAACCTAAAAAGTTTGTTAATGGATTCCAGTAATGAATCCAATTTTGAGTTAATTGGGTGTGATTTTAGGCTCATTTCTAAGTTCCTGTCTAGTTTCAAGCAACTCAAAGCGTTAAAATTGAACCTAGCACTGGGTGATTTAAAAAAATTCATTAGACTATTGACTCTAAATTTCAAATCCTTAAGATATTTGGAAGTTTGCATCCCTGAGTTCAACTTCAAAAGATCACTTACAGATCAAGATCTCATTTCCTTTGAGGCGTTAAAACGAGATAATCAAGATTTAATAGCTGCTTTATGCTCCCATTACCCTGATTTTGCAGGTACCAGAGCACTACTATTAACGCCAAACTTATGTGAAGAAGATTTAGACTTGGATAAGTTGAACTTGTACAAAATTCTAATAACATTCAAAATGAAAACAAGTGTCCATTATCTGAGAATATTCAACGTTATTGTTGATTTGAAAGAGTTGAAACTAAAAGATCAAGGGTTAGACGAGTGGTTCTATCACAAGTTGAAGTATTGTACTTAATACCTAGACAACATACAATGATAATACTTGTATATACCATTTAATTGTAGTTTAAGGTGTGTTTGCTTTCATGTTACCTTGTAATTGTAGTTTTTATTCAAAAATCCATAACTGAGTTACTAGAAGTAGCACTTCTCGAGACTTTTCAAAATAAATAGGCATAATCAGTGAAGTACCTAAACCGAATCTATAGTAACTTTTGAATTGCTAGATTCCCTGATAGTATTCATAAATTCTCGATAATTAGGATCTAGTCTAGCACTACTGTTCAAAATTGGAAATTGGATAGGAGAAACAAAATGAAAGAAGGACAGTGGTTGAAATCTATATTTAGTGATTATCTCAGATTTTTCAGGATATATGTAACATAAATTTAAAACACTTATACTTACCATGTTTCATGTTCGTCTTCGAAGAACAGTCATGCAAGCTGTTTAGCGATAAGTCACCTCAACAAGTATGAGACATCAAATTAAGCGTATTGATTTTTCTACGCTCATGAACGTTTAATAACTTAGTTTGGATATCCTTTAGTGTAATAAACTGTCTCGTTAGCACGGGATCTAAGAACACATTCATTAAAACTTTCACGACAAAGGACGATTGCATTCTTAGTTTGGTAATACTTCCCAGCAGTGCCAACATCTAACAGTAATACATTACCACAGTTCAAATATTCTTGGTGACTAATCAATTGATGATTCGTAACAATGACAATAGGTGAGACAGAAGCTTGGATATATGGAATAATTCTTTGAACTCGAGCAAATGAAATTGTCTTTCTCATGTCAAGATCAAGTAATCTTGGAATGAACCATTGATATTATATGGTTTAATAGGCTCAGTGATTATGGAATCATCTATTTTAATAGGCGCTTGGGGTGGATAAATGAAATTGAATTATTCCATTTTAAAAATCATCACTTATAACTTTTATAACTTCAAATTTGATTTTTGGGTGTCTCTTGGGGATACATGATTCCAAAACAACATGAGTAGTTTGAATGGCACCCCCTTTGTAATCACTAACATCTCAAAAGACTCAGCTTGCAACACGAGGGATACAAAAGACTGTTCTATTGCTTTTGAACTAGCAGGAATGGAATAATAAATGAAATTTTAAGGCATTCATTTAAACTGTGATGTCCATTTCAGGTAAACTCAAGCATCTATAGGTGTTTCAAATGTATGGGACTTAAATGAAAAAACAGCAAAGAGTAGCTAGTACTTTTTCCCCTGTCTATAGTAACCGATTGGTCTCAAGCGTCGTTCCTAAGTGCGCTAGTATAGTCTGGATCGACGCCCTCCTCGTTTAACTCGTATAGTGGTTGAAGTTTTCTATTCTCTAATGTATGGAATTTTGTGATGAGATTGTGCAGTATCCGATCTATTGTACTAGGATATATATACTACTCTTTTTGTCTTACCAGTCAGACAACACTTCTCTTCAATTTACTTTTATTCCATTTGCTGTTACATCTGATAATTTTTCCTTCGAATACACGCTGAATTCAGTCCCCGTTACTTATAGATATTCTGGATTTACAATGGGATCAAAGTAAGTGTTTCTCATACGATTGATATCAGTTGAGGATGCCAAAATAATTTGTGTCGCCAAACCATTTCAAGGCCCCGTGTTTGTTTTCTTTTCTTTTTGAGTTTTTTTCGCAAAATATTGTTATACTAACATTTCACGGCATTCACTTAGCGTTTTCACTGATCAAACTCTCCAAATTGCTGCCCAAGACAATTTATTGGCAACTTATAAAGTGATAAGCCATATTGAAGGCTTAAATGCCATTGAAAAGTTATGGGCTACTTACTACACGTATATGGGAAATGACATTTTTGCTACTGGATTATTATTTTTTGTCCTTCATGAATTTATGTACTTTGGTAGATCGTTACCTTGGTTTATCGTTGATAGAATTCCATACTTCAGAAGATATAAAATTCAAGAAACTAAGCTGCCTTCCAATAAAGAACAATGGGAATGCATGAAATCTGTTTTAATTTCCCATTTTATGGTTGAAGCTTTTCCTATTTGGTTCTTTCATCCCGTTTGTGAGAAGATTGGTATTTCTTTCTATGTTCCATTCCCCTCTTTGAGATCAATAGCATTCCAGGTTTTGTTATTTTTCATACTTGAAGACGCATGGCATTATTGGTTTCATAGAGGATTACATTACGGTTCCTTCTACAGATATATTCACAAGCAACATCACAGATATGCCGCTCCATTCGGCTTAGCTGCTGAATACGCTCATCCAATTGAAGTTATGTTACTTGGTTTTGGTACCGTTGGTATTCCAATCGTTTGGTGTTACTTCACTAGAGATTTACATTTATTCACCATTTGTATTTGGATCACTTTAAGATTGTATCAGGCTGTTGATGCACACTCTGGTTATGAATTTCCTTGGTCATTTCATCACTTTTTACCAGTTTGGGCAGGTGCTGAACACCACGATGAACATCACCACCATTTCATTGGTAATTATGCGTCTTCCTTCAGAATGTGGGATTACTTCCTTGAAACTGAAGCAGGTGATATTGCAAAAAGAACTAGAGAAAAGAAGGAGAAAGTTAAGGCTGAAAAAAAGTCTAAAAAAGTTTTTACCTAGTTATAATCTTCCGATCCAGTATTAGAGGAGACTACAGTTATACTAAACTTCTTCTTATTCAAATATGATAAGTTAAGTTTCAAAGTTTGTGAATAAATAATAAATATTAACCAGGCTTCATATATAGACCTGAAATTTTATGGTTGGAACTTTTCTATATATCATGTTGTTGCTCTTACTTACTTCTTGCCTACCTCGTTTATTTGTGATTTTGTTTTCTAAGTTGTTCATTTTGTCTTGAAAAAGATGGGAGAGCTCCCTGTGTATTTGTGCATTCATCGCTATCACGTGCTCTATGAGTGGAATTGTCTAGATCTATCTATAATTTTATTACTTTTGTGTACAATCTATTCTGTTTTTAGTGTTGTCACTTTTTTTAGTCCCAGTTCACAATCGATTCTCTTCATGCGATAGTCATTTTAACGATCAACCCTGATAATTAAGCAAGTGCGCCAAGGTTATGTGCCCTGTTTGTCAATGGAAAAATCATGATGTGCCAACTATTCATAATTCTTTTCTTGTTAAATGTGGTTTGTTATAAAAAGCACTGAGGAGAACGCTTTTTGAACTAAACTATGCAATAGACTTATTTGACACCTATTACTGCTGCATCATAGTATACCTTCATGTGGTATTTTTGAGTTTGATTAGTTCAATTATTCCATTAAACAATCAGTTGATTGTGACTATCAGAGGGTTTTTCTTGGAAGCGCCATTGGGCTTTCGTTGAGCATCATTGATGGTTTTTGACAGGGTACATTTACAGCAATAATTGAACGCTCGTAAATTCTGAATACTTTCACCAATATGACTTGAGCTTTGCATTTTTCAGTGGTATTAAAACAATGGTTTAATGATGATAAAAGATTTACACAGACCTGTACTTAGACTTTCCTTATACAAGGGTCAGTCCGGTGAGGATAAAAAATTTGCCTAATGCTGATTCAATCGTTATTTTAATACTACAATTATGTGAACATTTTTAGTCTTTTTTGGAAGCGGTTGTTTGAACCTTTTTTCGTAGTTTTTTACCAGTAAATTTGATTGTGATCGCCATTTAACTCTTTGGAACCTGTTTACTCATAAACATATTCAACCTAAAGGAATCAAAGCTTCACTACCCGCTCGTAGTGTTACAGCTTAATGCATCCCAAAAGATGATTCATTCAAACCAACTACAAAACATTGTTCATCTTTGTAAAGCTAAACCTTATCTTAATACGATAAACACTATAAAAAAACCTGGGTTATCGAACGCAAATATGAACTATACAGTACTAATAATTTAAATGTGGAACTTACTATTATAATAAAAACATATAAACAATTTTATAATTCAAATTAAAAGATAATTTATTTCTTGGCAGTTAATCTTCTTAAGTAGAAGGCTAATTCTTCACCTTCTAAGATGTAACCATCACATCTACCAGATTGACCTGGTCTTGATGAAATAGCAGCGTAAAGCTTACCAGAGTTGAATTGAGCTGAAACAGCTGATTCAATGTTGGATTCACCAGCTCTACCAGCTAACTTTCTTGTTAATCTATTAGACTTCTTAGCATCTTCTTCACCAGCCTTCTTCTTACCTAAGGTAATACCGTAATGAGTTTCAAAGTACTGTTTGAAAGGAGTTGCATCAATTTGAACAATAGCAGCCTTGGTTAAAGTGTTGGTTCTAACCAATTCGTTGTTGGATGGGTGGTAGACAACACCAGAAATTCTGGTCTTTCTAGAAACACCTTCAGAAGCCCATGAAAAGTTACCAGTTTCAATTCTTAATGCTCTGTATTTAGTGTTACCACCTCTAGTTCTAACAGAGTGGATTCTCTTGGTACCAATCTTGGTGTTAGCACCTTGTCTACCGGATTCAAACTTCCGCTTCTTTCTGAATTGAGCTCTTTTAGCACCAGTGGCTGATCTCTTGTGGCGAGAATCACGTGAAATACCCATTTTGATTGCTAGAATAAACAGGTGTTATGTTAGTACAATCGCCAGTCTTTCTCAAAAGTAAATTTTCAATTTTCAAGATAAGAAACTAGAATATAAAGGATAGTTAAGATCCTGCGTAATTCAAATAAGTAACATAGTTGGAATGAATTATAGTTCCTGAGTTTCGTTCTTTCAAATAAATGCAATAAGTGTTGGGAGTCTGTTCACCTCGATACAACAAGTGAGAATGGTTGACTCCTCATTCTTGAGCTTCAAGTATTATTGGTTACTTAAAATAGGGCTAATGTATTCTGTTGTAGGCCGTTTATAATAATAAATAAAATCATTGATCATGTAAACAGTTAGCTGTTGTGTGCGTCTGTGTCTGCTATACTTATGTGCTGAGATGCTAAGATAGTTTGAAACTTTTGAACATTTGGAGTCTTTACCTAGATAATCATTTGAAGTAATCTTGGTGGTGCGCTTGTGTATGTTTTCTTGAGTGACGTCTAAACCTGTTGTACATATTTTCCTATCTGAACATAGTTCCAACTTTTCAGTCTTTTCGATTACGCTTAATGAGCAAAGAAGCACTAGTTACCTTCTATAAATGATCTATAAACTGGTTCTTAAGCTTCCAGTAATTCAGAGTGTTCTTTAGTCAAAATTGAATAAAATGTGTATTAACTTACTTTACTTTATGTGATGATATACAAAAATCAGGAGAGATTCGAAAGACTTCTTCTGCACAAAGAAATCCAAGGTAAAAAAATTTTATAAATATAATTAATACCTCTCTGGTGGTGAAAAGGAAAAGCTCTATGGAGCACTAAGGCCTTTGCTAGTATGAGAAACTGGTGGAAGGGGTAAACAGAAACGAGAGTGTACAAATAGGGTCGTGCTTTTGCTGAGAAGTTAGGAGGGTAAGAGCAGCAAATGGGTTTCACAGTCACAAATATTCAAAATTATCACGTGACTTGTAATAAGGGCAGGACTTGGGAGCGAGGTGTCCAGGCCGAGCTCTATCTGTCTGTTAGAAAGTGGAAGACAGACAAGAGAACAGGTTTTTTTGGTTTGATCTTGTGACAGGGAACAATTCAAAGGAAGGATCATTTTCCTATTTATTTGAATGCTAAAATAAAGTGCAAGAACAGAAGGTACACATAGTACCTCTAAAAATTGTCTGAACTGTGCATACATTTTGTGCAACTCTATTCTACAACTCATTGGTGCAGTATGTTGGCAAGCATATCGTTTGGTTGGAAGTTAAAATGCTTATCTAATTGAAGCCAATTACAATATTACAATAGAGTAACAGGAAGCGTCGGTATGAAATCTTTGAAGCCAATGCTGTTCCGGTTCTGCTAGGCATGACTTGTAGAAATATGATTACTCTGATTCAGGTTGTACTGAAACGTTTATGATCTTGTTTTGTTTTGAGTCCAGATAGTAATTGGATGCATTTAGTTACATTCTATTTCACGTTCAGTTTATCTTTTGTTCGCATCTATCGTTTTTTTGCTTGTTTGACTGATTTCGATTCGACAGTAGATATGTTAACAGGGAAACCCTCCCCGTTTGTATCTCGGCCGGCATCTCTCACACTCTCATAGTTAATTACATGCCATTGCAATATATACCATTTTATTTAAATTCAAATGCAGGCACCGTGTGTATAGTTTCATTTATACTGTTATGTTCAGTCGTCAACTAAAAGTCGGAAGTTGAGAAACAAAGCTATGATTGACTAAGGATAGTATAATCAAAGCTTCAACACTAGTGAGACCAGACCTATCAGACTAGTTCAAGTTCAAAATAGTATTTCAGATAGAGAACATGTTGTTACACAGCCTTTAATACTGAGACTTCCAAGTTATCAAATTAAAAAAAAAATGAAAAGTAGCTTTATGTTTTTCTATTCAAAGACTATTCGGTTCAAGACAAAACTCAATGAAGATAGGAGGCAGCTTTCTTTCTTTTCTTTGAATAAACACATTTATATTTCCACTGTTTCAATCAAAAAGTGTCTCTTTATTTATTCAACTTGTACATAATAAAAGGAAGAAAAAAGCTCGTCTCTTCAACAAATTGAACCACTCACTCAGAATCATTCTTAAGTTTATATCCATATCTCAAGCCAACTATCAATAGCATAACAGGACCTAACCACCGAAAATATGTCTGAAGAACTAGCTATTTACGATCAAATAGAGATTGAAGATTTTACATTCGACGATAGCCAGCGAATATTTACATATCCATGCCCATGTGGGGATAGATTTCAAATCGGTTTAGATGACATGAAAGAGGGTGAAGATATTGCGGTTTGTCCCTCCTGTTCTTTGATGGTACAGATTATTTTTGATGAGGACGATTTGCAAGAATATATCGATCAAGTATTTTGAAACTTGAGAAAGTGTTAAAATATTTGCTCTTATTTGTTTATTTATTTGTTTTGTTTTGTTTATTTATTTGTTTATTGTTTGTTTTTTTTGTTTGGGAGTTCCAAATATGTCTTTGTGTTTAACAAGGAAAAATAATATTCTTCAAATATATCTGTTATTTCGTACCTCTATTTTTTGTATGATTAAGGAAAGGTTATTCATTTCTACTATCTAAAGCCTCCGTTGCTGGCTATAATACATCTTGGCTGGCATGCCAGTGCTAACTGAATATCATACTAACGCTTATGGAATTCGAGTATGTATAATATACAAGAGAAAAATAGTCATTGACGCAAATATTGGTCACAATCACATGGCAAACACAAAGAGTAAGAGATTAAATGTACAGATGATATAGAAATCTTTACGAAAAAAATGAAAAAAAGAGCATGAACTAATGAACTTTACGTTGTCCCGAAACCATGCGTTATAACCAAAAGAAAAAAATCTCTCGTAGTAATTCTCAGTCACTCCTTGCATTCATTAATTTGCCTGAGATTCCAACAAATACAGCTAATAAAACAACAAAATATAATAAGTAGTTTTTGAAGGCGTTATTTGTGCTAGGACTAGCTCCATTGTATGTATTGTTACTGTCGTCTCGTAGTAGTTCGGCCCTTATTCTATCTTCAGGGTCCTCAATGCTATCTAATGGAGTTGGGGTATCTTTAAGTGTCTGCATTTGCTTTCTTTCTAAATCTATAAGCCTATTGGAATCTTGCTCTGCTTTTAATCTAAGTTGTTTCTCTAAAATCTCAGTCTGGTTTTTGAATAAATAATCCGGAAAGACTACATTAAATCTGGGATTTGCAGATGATATATTATATTGCTTGGATCCAGCTGCAAGTTCTTTCTTTGTTGCATTAGATGTAACTATCGATCCAGTAGTTTGTTCAGTACCTGTCATAAAGGATAGCAGGCCATTGATAATAGTAGCCACAGACCAAGATGGATTCCATGAATCTTCGTGGAAATCACTCATCGATAAACAAATTCTGGTATTAGTTCGGAATCTTCCTGATGGTGTGATCATCTTAATTGAAGGTGGTTTGAATGGGTATTCGTTGGGGAAGATTACCATGCCATGATATTGACCATCTTCATACGGTGTGCCAGGTGGTCCAGATATAATAAAATGCCATTCAAGAATGTTTGACTCAGTAGGTCTGGCGATGATAAAAGGTGGCGGATTCTCCTGAATTTGTTTGTACTCCTTGGTTAGCCTCTTGAATGCTTGCTTAGATGCCATTTGTGATCTGTTGTTGTATGTTGATATTCAATATGTATGAGAAATTATCTTTAAATTTATGCCGCAATGGGTGTAGATGTTTGTTGTCAGACATTATGTGATTGTCTTTTATTTGTTTTTATAACTCTCAATGATGTGTATATAGTTGAGGTTAGCGTTAGCACAAGAAAAGAAGTCGATTTGATTAATAGCGTCGGATTTTGAGTCGGCGACTCCTTTTTTTAACTGATCGCTCGCTGAAGCCGTCGTTCAATAAATTACAAAGACAAGTTTTCACACTTCCTGATTGAATTGATGCCTCATATTCGGAAACTCTGAAGGAAGCAGAAGGTCGGTCTACTTTCTGTTGTGACTACCCCATCCCCTCTTCAAATCCGTCGAAGTTGATATAGTTACCTTAGAAATGTCATTTCAAAAAGCGCCAAACTCCATCAGAATATTAGCTGGTAACTCACATCCGGAGTTAGCTGAGTCTATTGCTAGAAGTTTGGGCCTTCCAATTTCCAACATCAACGCCATCGAATTCTCCAACAAAGAATCTGCTATATTGCTAGGTGAATCAGTGAGAGATGAGGATGTTTATATTATTCAGACCGGTTGTGGTGGACCAGAGAAACTTAATGATTACTTGATGGAAATTCTATTGATGATTCATGCATGTAAATCTGCATCAGCAAGAAAGGTGACAGCAGTTATTCCAAATTTTCCATATGCAAGGCAAGATAGAAAAGATAAGAGTAGGGTAGCTATCACTGCGAAACTTGTGGCCAATTTGCTTACTACTGCAGGTTGTGATCACGTTATAACGATGGATCTGCATGCCTCTCAAATTCAGGGGTTCTTTAGCATTCCTGTCGACAACCTATACGCTGAACCTAACGTTCTGCACTACATAAAAGAAACACAAAACAGTGATGAGATCATGTTTGTGTCTCCAGACGCAGGTGGTGCTAAGAGAGTGGCATCATTAGCTGAAAAATTAGATACCCAATTTGCATTGATCCATAAAGAAAGAGCTAAAGCGAATGAAGTAAGTAAAATGGTTTTGGTGGGTGACGTTACTCGTAAAACATGTTTATTAATTGATGATATGGCTGATACTTGTGGTACTCTATGTAAGGCATCTGATTTGTTGCTGGAGAAAGGTGCTAAAGATGTTATTGCCATAGTGACTCATGGTATATTCAGTGGCGATGCAATCCATAAATTGAACAGCAGTTCTTTAAAGTCTGTTGTCTGTACTAATTCAATGCCGTTCTCAGATTTGGCTGATTTATGCCCAAAGTTAGAAATCATTGACATTAGCCCGACTTTAGCTGAAGCTGTGAGAAGATTGCATAATGGTGAATCAGTTTCTTATTTATTTAATAATGCCGTTATATGATTCAATTTGATTGGTCACAAGTCGATTAAAACAGGAAACTTTAGGGTCAAACTTAACACTTCTTAGCTTTTATACATAATATCTATTCCTACGTATGACGTTCAGTAAACTTCTACAAGATTGAATTACAATTACGTTTCTAAATTACTCTAATCTCTTGAAACGCTCTAGAAGATCAGTAATCAGTTACAGTTATACATGCGAGTTTTTGTTGCAGTATTTGATACTGAACTGCAAACATATCAATGATGTAGCCAACTTCAGCCAGAGTAGCTGTTTTCTGTAAGTAATTAATTCCAAGTTGTTTGGGTAAACAAAAGCCATCTGCTGGATTTAAATAAGGGGGGTATTAAAGCTCAAATTTTCAATCATTAAAGATTTATTCTCTACTACACTTTTGGTTTCTTGTTGGATAAGATATGTGGTCAAATGTCGTGCTTTTTGGGATATGTAGGGAGTATTGAGGTTTTGTTTAACTCTCTCCTGCTGATGTGAATCAGCTTAATAGAAAGTACTCTTATTGAACACTGATGTTGTTTCACTTAGCAAATTGTTCACGGGGCTAGTAGATGCTATGGCACTATTCCTAATGTGGTGCTCAGGGGTAAGAAGTACTCTTGACTTGAATGTAGTTCGAAGTGAATGAACTGCTCGGTTTGTGCGCAGGAGGGTATAAGTGTGATTTGCGACCGATTCACGATCATAAAATGCCTCCAAAGAGCCACAGATGTTTAGAATACGTCAATGGTATAGGACAAATATAGCAAATAAACTTTATATATGTTTGTATATGTATGTATTTGAGTATATGTAATCATCTGCAAGATTTAATCAAGTTTGACTATTGGGATTAAATTCAACATTCAGAAAATAGAGGATTCCCAAAGCAGCTCATCGCTCAAGTGTTCTTCCATTTATATAAATTAGATCAGGAACAACTCCAGTAACAAGAATTTCCAAACTTCAAAAAAATGTAATCGAGTTCTTAATTAACGTATGTATGTCAATTGCAGGCGTATATTGTTGATCGTCCAAACTTTAAAGCAACAACAAAAATTGTTCTGAAGTTGTTCGTCTATATTAGTTTACCTAGAGCATCAAATTCGGAATATACCGCTGAATAAGAATGGGTAATCTGTTTATTAAAAAGTAAAGCATGCGTTTGTTGAAGTTGAAGTTGGGCTAAGAAGGTAACAGCGACAGACCATTCTGTTTTCATAAAAACTATGGGTCAAGTTTGTTTAACATAGATGAAGAAAGGGTAATGACTAAATGGTCATTCAGCAGTCTCTCTTTTTAAGTTGGCAGGATGGTTGGTGACTCTGATGCACTCTTCCATAGTATTCTTTGTGCACTATACTTTGTAGTGAAAATAGTGTGTTTCTCCTTTTTGACTTCGAAGCCAAAACTAATACGCCGCTTGGGCGATAAACCGTTTACTAGATTCATTTGTCTCGTTTTGAGTCTTGAACATTAACAAGTTGTTTAAAGTTGTTGAAGTTACATAAAAATATGTTCCTTCTTTGAGGATGTAAGGAGTCATCCTTGCCCCTAATGAAGAACCATCCCGCTAGTTGCAATACATATAAAGTCAAAAGGACTGTTTCATAAGTTTTAGTAGCATGCATTCAGATCTCAGGATTCCACATATACAATTTACAGCATAGATTATGAAGCCGTGTGAGAAGCCGCATTTTTACAGCAACGACATGACATCCACTCATCTATCGTTCTTCTTTTTCTTCTTTCCCTGAATATGTACCACTCTACCACTTGTTTTCATCTATCTACACAGACAAAAAAACCAGACTTCAAGCATAGAGGAAATACATAGTGGCTTGGGTGTTTATGATTGTTAGTTAGTTCGATATTTGAATGATCAATAACACTTTCTACAGGGGGACAGTTAGATCGAAGGGACGTGTCTTAGATCTCTTATGTTCAGGTAGATATGCCCCTTGCGCGAGGGAAGGGTGTTTGGCCCCACAACATTCAGCATCTGGTACGCATTTTTCAAAATTAGAAGATCCCTATATATTATAATTCTTTTTTTTTTTGCCGGTTACTGGAAACGGCAAATTGAATGTTCGTCTTGCGATGGGAATTTTCCTTTGGGTCGAGATATTAACGGCTGACGAAATACATACAAAAGAAAAAAGCCTATTTATTTGTTATTAGTAACTCGAGATGGGGATGTTGGACTCTTCAAACTTATGAAGATGAAACTTGTTGATGATAAGAGAAACTCTGTTAACTATTAGTGCATTAGCACCTGATGGTTTGCGGTGGCTTCTGCACTGTAACAGTAAATTGGGGATTCCGGTCTTTGAAGTAATTGAACGTTTGAACAGCAGGTGATAGAGAGATGGCCATCGATCTGCCTTGAACAAAGCAAAGTATCAAGCATTACATAGGTATGAGTCTCTTGATGACAAATTGACGCATTTTACATCGGGGAAGGTACGTTGGGTAGATGACGGATATATCAAATCAAACTTTGAAAAAGAGATAATTTACTACTGGCTACCAGATATCCCTTTTTAGTCCAACCTCATAAGGATCGGATTAAATAGAAAACGTTTAAGATCGGTAAAAATTATTTACTTCCCTTTGACTAATAATTTATAGGCAAAAACCATCTAAGAAGCAAATCTCCTCTTGATACTCGTTAGCTTTCTTCTATTCAAGACGATGTAGAATAGAAACAGAAATTGGTAGGTTCACTGATCTAAACTGTGATTTCATCGAGTGTTCTACAAGTCTCTTAAGATTTTGAACCGTAAACATTCACACATTGGGAACAAACTCCAGTGGTTTGTATTTGCACCAGAAGCTGTAAGAAGGAATGTGAACACATGAAGCAACTAATCCCCTACTGTTCTTTTTATGAAAATTTGACTACTTACTAGAAAATCATTCATTGCCGACGCCAACTACTTGAACACAAAAAGATCACCCCTTCCTCTTCCATTGTAGTGAAAACTGGTCCTTAAAAATAAGCATCAAAATATCTTTGAAGTTGATTAGATTATTTGTTTGAAATTTTCAGTAGCCTTGCCAAAGTCACCTTGGAATCCCTGATGTCTATATCATTGACAAAACGGTATAGATTTTAGAAATGCTGCACAGCAGACTACCCATATTTGTCTGAACGTGATTCTTCCTCTGGATCTTTGATTTAGGATGTATCCACACGTCGCTTCTTAAAGTATGGATTATTAAGTAGCTTACTTTTTAAAATTAATGAGACAAACTTCAAAAAGCAATACACTCATTTAAAAGTCGTGTGTTTTGTTTGTTTTAGCAAATTACTCAATTAAAATGCAAAACAGGTTGAAATTCAAGATAAAGTACGTCAGAATTTAGTAATAAAGAGCATATCCGGTTATGCTGTGTTGACTGGATAATTGATTTTTATGTAAAACCAGATTAAAATTTGAAATCTTTGTTTATTGTGGTTATGTAACCAAACACTGTGATAACGCTTTCGATACTTTATTGGTTTTCGTTTCTGCAAAAGGAGCACCTCGCTTACTCATTATCCCTTATTATTGTACAATAAAATTGCAAACAGTAAAAAACAAAGAACTGCTTTCAAGGGGAGCTTTCTCCACATAGGGGAAAGATACCATCTCAATGCTTTGTTACGGATACAAGGCCAATTTATATATATACACACCATGTGTAAAGGTGGGTTAGCTACGTTAGTTGTACATGTGCAATTTCCTGTCTTTGTATCAAACGTCTTGCGGCTTGAAGCATTGAGCCTATAGGCAAGAAGAACAAGTATGCAACAAGTTATTAAATTATTGTGAAAAGGTTACTAACTAACTTTAGAGGGACAAAAGATAGATACTCATTTGACCGATACACACATGAACAGAAGGATAATTTTTTGCAATCCCTAACTGTGCAGGTTAACGACGGATGTCGGGGGAAACAACACAGTTTTAAAGGTTACATTGAAATAAATTTCTTCTAGCCAAGGTTGGCACCGAGATACATATAACTACGACCAAGTCCTATAATATTATCAACAAACCTTGTGTCTTGGAGCAAAAAAACAAATTTTGATGTTTGACATAGCCTAGAAAATGATTAAAAGCTTCAAAACAGATGCATATGGATATATATCTAAATACAATAAATACCCGGCTAATCGGTGATACACAGTGCAAATGAAACTAAGAAAAAAAATGTAGCTAAGGTATTTCTGGTTTATTTGATTTAACTTTCTTCTTAGTGGCAGGGCTTTTTTTTTGCTTTTCTTTTGCTTCCCAAAACAAAGACCTATCAATACTTTGCTCACACCCAATGCCTTTTTCGTAGCATCGCTTCAACATTGACATGGCTTTTGGTGATCCTAACTTAGCAGCACGCAATGCCCATGCAAAGGCCTCGTCGAAGTCTTTCGGCAAGTTGTCAGCACCAACAAAGTACCATGAGCATAACCCTAGCATTCCATCCCAATTTCCAGCATTTGCTGCCATGTTATAGAAATGGATTGACAAATCAGAATTGGCATCAATTAATTCCCCAGTTGCATAGAATTTACCTAACAGCACAGCTGATTTTGCATGCCCTAGATTTGCAGCTTGAAAAAACAATTTTATTGCATATTTGACATCTTGAATCACAATATCTCTGAACCCTTCTAGATATATTAAACCGAGTTCATAAGGTGCTCCGCATGATGAATCAGATGCAACCTCTGTCGCCCTTTTCAGCCAGCTGATACCAAGTTTTTTAGTGTTTGTATCCTTGGGAATACCCATAAGTCCTTTGAAACAGTAAATTCCATATTCTAGCATTGCAACTGGGTGATTATTCAATGCTGCAATTTCTAAAAATTTGATTACCTTCCTTGAGTCTGGTGTGCATCCCCATCCTTTTCTATAGCAGGTTGCCGTTCTATAGGCGGCCTCTGCGTGTTTATATTTACCTGCATTTTCAAAATATGGTAAAGCCTTTTGCTCATCCGGTTTCCCAAAAATTCCAACGGAATATGAATCACCTAAGAAGTATTGAGCTTCTATGCAGCCACTTCTAGAGGCTTTTTTTAAAGCATCGTGGGCCTCTTCGAAATATTTTAATCTCCGTTTAGCCTTTGTTTCCTCTACGCATTCCATGTTGAGTGAATGTCTGATAAGCAATTGAGCGTATGTAAATAATACCTCGGGGTCTTTGATTCTTTTAGTATTTTCCCCATACAGTTCAAGTGCTTTCTCAGTTGACAATAATGATGTTGAGTTATCACCAAGACTGCTTTTCAAGAACTGTTGAGAATTCTTGGGCCATAATGAATGCAAAATTGGAGAAACAATATGATTTTGATTGAAAAGCTCTTCTTTTTCGATAAAGAGCCCTTTTAAACTTACGGAGGACATTTCAACAAGCAAGCGTTCATTAGCGCTTGATAACGTAAAAGCTGGGTGTACTACTGGCCCAAATAAACCTGTTGCGTACCGAAAGTGTGTATCTCTCATGCCTGACGGTGTGCTAGTAATTGGACATGTTCTATTCAATTCCGGGGACTTGGTTGAATTTGTTACTATGCTCTTAGAAATACCAACAGAATTGCTTTTGTTAAGTGATAAGTATTTGGTCTGGTTTATCGATAATTCTTGAACTTGACTTTTTTTGCTAGGCTCTTGTGTAGTTGTTGATATTAACTGTGATAAGCCTGGTGGTATTGATTGGATATCTGGCCTTGAATCTGGAACTTTTACTATTTCAGATTTTGGAACAAAAATGCTTTTCTCAATTTTCGTAAATGAAGGTGAAAATGAAAAAGTTCCAACAGAAATTGGTCTTTCTTCCGGCTCTCCTAGGCCGCTTTTGAATGATTGGTTGTCTAATGGTGGGCTTCTTTTTGAAACAGAGCTTTCACTCGATTCTATTTTTGAAAATAGTTCTGGAACCAAGGAATAAGTACATCTTTTCTTATCTTTAATAGCTAATTCAGAGCTATTCTTGTTAACTTCTGTGTTGAGGGGATTGACTACAGACATATGATAAGCTAGATTATTGTATTTGATGTGTGCTATATCTTGTGTTCTGAAACCTTCAAGTTTATTTTGATTGGAATCTTTCCTCTTCTAAACTTCTAATCTATGAGTGAATGCAATAGGATATACTTCTTGGGTATTGGAGATCATATTCGAGCAGAGGGAAAAAGGGAACAAACGAAAAAAAACTACAGTTCGCTATCGCGCGAGTGTGATGTTACCTCTCTGAAGCGCAGGGGACTTTATATGCTTGAACAAAACCTATACGCATTTTTATCTGTTCTAATCTTGTAGTTGTTTAGCATGCTTGGCTGACTTGATCAAGCTTGTCGAATAAGTGAAAAAAACTAACTTCTCCTTCTAAGGAGGAAGGATGCCATCCCCTGGAATCGAACCAAGGTCGTCGCTGCCACAAAGCAAAGTACTAACCACTATACTAGGATGGCCTTTATAAGACCTGAAAGGGTTCGATAGTTATTTAAAACTGATTGAGTAATAAATTGATATTCTCTTTGATGCCCTTTCTTATAATCGATAGGAAAGGAATCTGACTAAACATATGGGAAATACACAACTATATATAGTAAAAATCATAAAGGGACAATTCAACAGACGGAAGTTAAAACAAAGAGATAAGAAATGTAACAATAGATAAAGGATAAGATAAGGGATAAGAAATGGAACAATAGATAAGGGATAAGATAAGGGATAAGAAATGGGATAATAGATAAGGGATAAAAAGGGACAGTTAGTTAACTGTAGTAGGGATGAGAATGTAGGATGGATATCTTACATCATCCCCCTTCCTAAGAAACTCGTCCCCGAGTTTAAGAAACAGAGAGAGCAGCATCAGATGTAGCAGTAACATTTAACACTTGAGCATTGCGCAACAACATATCTTGAAGATCAGCATCAGCAAGTTCAAATAAGTGATAAGGAATTGTAGAAGTATGGCCGGGATGACAATCTTTCCAAGCGACAGTAATAAGTTTCTTATGATAATCGAAACCAGAGACAGAAATCATTTCATTGATTCTTGATTTAACTTCTAATTCAGTCTTGGGTGGCTGTTGTGAATACAGGGAAGAACGTTCGTGGAACGGTCTAAACCACTTAACATTGATCGTACGATGCTTCTTGGAGGTAATTGGCAAATCGACTTCGTAGGCATTATTACCAAGTTGTTTGACTAATTTGTATGGTCCGAAGTAAGCAGGTTGAATCTTAGTATAAGTTTTCTCTGACAATAAGGCATCTTTATTCAATAAAATCCAATCATGAACTTTATATGTATGAGGACGATGGGTTTTGTTGTGCTGAACTTCTTGTGAGTGCTGGGAGAGTATTAATTGATCTTGAACTTTTAATTGAGTAACTTTCAGCGTCTGTAATAATTCTTCAGCAGATGGTGAATAACGAGGTCCAACCCAGGAGGTGATATATGCGGGAGAAGCTGGAATATATCCTAAATCTAATTCAAATGGCACACTTTTAATCGAACTCTGGTAAGTAGAATTATATGCAAATTCGACCATTGGTAACAAGTGGTCCCAACTTCTAAGATCATTTTGACAGTAGGTTCTTAACAATTGATTGAGGATTCTGATAGTGCGTTCACTTTGACCATCAGTTTGAGGGTGATTCGTCGTACTGAATAAAAGTGATGAACCAGCCATTTGGTGAAACGTCTTCCAAAAACTGCCCATGAATCTAATGTCTTTATCAGTAACAATTTCTGAAGGAACACCATGTAATCTAAAATAATGTTGAATAAATAATTGAGCACATCCTTCACCAGTGAGTGTCTTGACCGTAGGGATGAACATAGCACGTTTGGTAAATTTGTCGACAATAACTAATATCATATCATAACCAGATCTGGTAGGAGGGATACCAGTAACAAAATCCATGGAAATCGTAATCCAACGTCCTTTAGGAACTGGAATTGGAGAGAAAAGACCTTGTGTTGATTGAGTAAGGGGCTTTGACTTTTGACAAATTAAACAAGTGTTAACGTAATGTTTGATGGTTTTCATCATTTTAGGCCAATACCATAATCTCGCGGTAAGTTCGTAAGTTCTTAGAGCTCCAAAGTGACCAGCCGTAACACCGTCATGGGCAGTAGCAATTAATTCTTCTCTGAGGGATTTATCATTAGGAACAACTAATCTTGTAAAAGGACCTGTACTGAAAGTATCATAGTAAAGTAACCCATCTTGAAAACGAAAATGTTTAATGAAATTATTCAAGTCTTTTGGAATCGGTTTATTATCTCGTAAAACATTGACCAAGGGCAAACAAAACGAACATGAATCATAGTTGGATTGAATCTTATTTTTGAGTTCCTGATTGATAGTAACAACAGATAAAGTACCAGATACATCTTGTAACTCAACAGTGATTGTTCCATCATCTTTGTGAAAAGTTTTGCGACTTAAAGCATCAGCACCTGCATTGACATTACCAGGGTAGTATTGTATATCAAAATCGTATTGGGATAAGAAATCTAACCATCTTGCTAATCTTCCATTGTTGACTTCTTTTTGTTGTTTAATGTAAGTTAGGCTATGGTGATCAGTTCTGATAATAAATGGTCTCCATAATAATAATGATCTCCAAGTATGTAATGCTTGAACAACGGCTAAAAATTCTTTCTCACGAACAGGATAATTTAATTGGGCACCACTAAGTTTCTTAGATCCATAAGCAACAACACCTAGCAGTTTACCATCAGGCTTGAGCTGTTCTAGAATGAAACCAACAGCAAAACCACTGGCATCAGTAGTCACGCGGAATTTATAACCTTCTTCTAACCTTGGAATAACTAAAGCTGGGGCTTGAATCAAACTTGTCTTCAATTGATTGAATGCTTCATCTTGAATAGGGGTCCAAGTTGTTTTATTCGCTGCGAAATCTAGCAACGGTGTGGCAATCTTGGAATAATCTTTAACAAATCTTCTGTAGAATCCAGTGAGTCCTAGAAAGCTAGAACATTCTTTTGCAGTCTTGGGAGTTATCCAATTCTTGACAGTGTCGATTTTGGAAGGATCAGTACCAATACCATCAATACCAACAGTATATCCTAAAAAGTTAACTCTTGAAAAGAAGAATTCACACTTTGATGACTTTGCAATTAGATGCGCTTCTCTTAATTTGCTTAAGACTAATCGTAAATGTTGTTCATGAGATTTAATATCATTGGAGAAGATTAGAATGTCATCTAAATAAACTAAGGCAAACTTACCAATGTAATCTTTAAGTACGCTATTCATCATATGTTGAAATGTAGCTGGGGCATTAGTTAGTCCGAAGGGCATAACAGTCCATTCATAATGATTGTAAGGTGTTGAAAAGGCTGTCTTGGTGATATCCGGTTCATTCATTCTGAT